>DWPA01001156.1:0-19813 GCA_018251375.1 Calpodes ethlius
GGAAATAGTTGTTTAAAAAACCACCAAGCCATTTTCACAGATTTGTTTAAACAACGTATGATTTATTTAGTCACAAATCTCAATCATATCTTAAACACTTCTCAGCCTCAGAGATACATTTCTGAACTTTAACAATTTTTACATTTCATGTCTTTCAATGTCAAACTTTTGACATTCCGTTTTTTTCTTTGCAATGTTATTTAAAAAGTGATAGGTTTTAACTCGATAGGTGTTCATAAATTTGAAAGATAATAATAAAGAATCATTTATTGTTAGATAATAAATAAAATATAGAGTACTATAAGCAAAAGGATAGCATTCATAAGAGTAGTGAGAAAGATATGAAATAGAATAATAAAGATGAATTAAAAATCATAGTTTAAGTTTAAAAGATATTTGTAAGTATTAATGTAGTAGAGAGAGTAATGTAAGTTGGAATGAATGAAAGTATTTTGAAAAAGTGTTCTGAAATTATGAGGACCTTAAACCATGACCAGTTGGAAGAGCTTCTGCGCCTCTCGGCAGGGAATCTACACATCTCGAAACCCTCCGAAACGACGACAATAAAACCATCTTCTTCGTAATATCCAGTCTCTAAGCCCTAAGAATTAAATATCATGATCATGATGCACACGATGTTTTGCAGAAATATTCTACTACTATTAATATTTTTATAGAATGGTGACCCTCATTATAAATCCTTGTCTTGAGAGTAATATTGTACAATACAATGGGAGTAATAATTATTTTCCATGATCATCATCAAAGAATCTCACACCCGATGGAGTTGTCTTTTAGTTAAAATTTTATTTAATATTTTAATTTATGGGTAAAATATTGTTGAAATATAAATAGACGGTTATTTAGAATTTTAAAATACATTGAATTATTATAATCTACACACGATATATTTCAACATTATTTCACATAAAATATATTTTAACTGGTATTTATTTAAATATATTATTTTAAAATTATTAATTAATAGCGAATTCATATCACCAACTTCAAGAGGATAGATGTCCTCGTCCATAAACATAATCAATTGGTTGAAATATCTTAGCCTATTAACTCTCTTTGAATTGACAGTGTCAAGAAAGATATAATATCTTACCTTTTCAACTTTCTTAAGTGCTGGTATGGGCTTTTCAGTTTCCTTCAGGTTCCAATCTGGGTCTTCCTTCTTCTCACCCCATTTGGCGTACTTCCTTTTCTTGAGCATAGCTCGGAAGTCCATGCCACTGGCATCTATAGAAAGATTATTACGTGACTAAATAAGGTACTGTGGATAACGTACATTTTTAGTTTTACTTCATTTTAAAACATTTCCACAAGCCTATATTTTTCTGTTTTCAATATATACATTAGTTCTAGAATAATAATAATAAATAAAATAACATGATCAATCGTATTGATTTCAATTACACTAGTTGAATATATTTTTTTACTTTCAATGTTTTATAGGTGTAATTTGATCATAATTACCAGAGACATATAGTTGCATTTCAGCTGAATCTTCGCCATGGATGTTGCTGACGACAACTTTGTATTTTCCTTCATCGTTAGGCTTAACCTTTCTCATGCACAGAGTAATAAGACCAGTATCGCCATCGGTGACGAACTTGTAGCGACCACCTTCGATGATCTCCGCTACACCCTTGTAGAACTTAAATGTCGGAGCTGGACTACCCTCAACTTGTACAGTGAGATAGCCCGTTTGGTCTGTTAAAATATATTAGGAACAATTTAAAGTACAATGTTATGTTGAAACTGAATTTTAATATAGAAAACATAGAAAGCTATAGAAATAGTACACTAGAAACCCTATTTCTATTACTAAAATAATTTTCTAAACTCACGTCGCAAGGGTATGACATACAAAAAATATCACAAACAAATATTACCCAAGAACAAACTTATTTATCACGTACTTAATTACGTTATCTTTCATAGAGGTATGGTCAGAAGAAAACAAATTGAATTATTAACTATCCTCAAATGAATAACTCACAAAACCATTTTAATTGTCACAGTAACGTGTTCAAAATTTCTCACCTTCAACAGCAGAATAACTCTCTTGTACGTCTACGATTACTGGTGGACCTTCCTTGCCTCCAAGAGGTTTCAGCGGTATAGATGGTTTATTGATAAGATCTTCCAAATCTTGGATGGAAGGTCGCCTAGTATCTCCAGATTTCCTTCGCTATATAATCAATACGCCATTAGTAACTATATTAAATTCCAGATTATTATTAGATGTTAATCACCAAGAAACCAACATAGATTTTAATGTAGAAGTTTAATTATATAATATTTATTTAGAAAAGTTATTTGATTATGCTAAATAATAATATAAAACATTGAAATGCATCGAACATTCCTTACAAGGCAAAAAGGATATAAAAATAATATTGATATGACCAGTATTCAAGGAAGAGTATGTCTTGTGGATTTAAAAACTTGACTGGAAGGTAAAATTACCCTTGAACCAAATACTAAAAGGGCTGTTCTAAATCAGTTAATTGAAAGTCACCGAGATACCTTTGACAATTTAGATCATATTAAATATAGATTGAAAAATTATGCTGTAACTAAATACAAGACACATTAGTTGTGTTATGACAGATGCGGTGTATCAAACGCGTTAGCCAAATGACCCGACAATGAAGATCTGGACTTCCTGATATATGTGGCGCAAGTGTTGAACGTACGTTAAGAAATAATTACATCTCAGAATTATGTGACTCTTTTTAAACTGATTAACTATCTTACTAATTAGGGACTTGCTAAACTGCTACGTCGGTACGATCAACTAAAATAATATTATTTGTTTATACATCTTTATGAAATGCAGTGAGTCTGGATGGTAACATAACGGATATGTATTCAAATATAAAAATATGTATAATATGAGTAATTAATTGTCATCTAGAAATGTAAACAAAAGTATCAAAAAATGTAATTTGAGAGTCAGATTTTCATGAAATTCGAGAATTATTATCAATGCTTAGTGAATGAAATGTTAGAGAAACGTACCCTTAGAATTCCAAAAAAATTTGAAACATACGACTTATCAAAGTCTACGATTCCTATTTCATTATTTTAATCGGTCAATCAGTTCTGAATGCATTCATATTTTTGACCTATTTAAATCAAATAATTCTTCTGTTGACTATAACTTCCACAATATATATTTGGTAATAATAAAAAAAAATTGAAGTCAAATTATTAAACTTCCATTATTCACCAAAAGCGATCTTGCATTTGGTTTCTTCTTAATAATAATCAGTTTAAATCTATATATCATATTGATATATGAAGTAGATAATCATAAGATATGTAAATTAATGATTCTATTTCATACTGTCAAGGCAATCGTAATTTCTGTCTCAGATATATTTAATCTACGTTAACGAGAACTCATTATTTATGTCGTAATATACTCGTAAACGTGAAAGATAATTTTATGTGTTACGTTGACATATTATTCACTGAAGTTTATTTTACATTGATGTATTTCTCAAACTTTCATTAAAAATTGATAACACTTCTTTAAAATGCGTCTCAGATTAGTATTCCGTGTAAAAAACCATAAAATCGCACTAATGATACTAAAACTATTTGTAGGGTAGTAAACAAATGTAAAGTAAAAAAGTATGTCGATGACTTTCTAGATTTAAAAAAAAACTATTCAGATATAATAGGAAATAAACAAAATGTTGAAATACTTACCGCGTCTGCTTTTGGTTTAGGTACGGCAAGTGGTTTTTTTGCAACCGCTGCCATCGTGTTAGGCACATAAATATTGATCGAGATGCCACAAAATGATCAAAAATATAATATTTAATATTATAAAGTATCTCAAAATCACAGATTTTATCACAGTTCCATAACTAACTCACACATTTTTTTTCACACGAACACCACTAAACGAATATAATATATCCTTATTTATTTTACAATTATTCGTATTACTCATTATTAAAATTACAGCTTCTCGATTAAATGCTTTAAAATGTTATCTAGTTAATTTCTAAGTATTACACCCTATTTTATTTTTAAAAATTTCGATTTGGAATAGTTCGATATAAGTTCGTTCCATCTAAAAATGGGCGCGAATGTCAAAAGACTGAAGAAGGGGTCGGTCAGACATGGTTGCCTTGCTATGGTGGGGTGAGGGGAGCGCGGGTATCTATTTGTGCACAACACAAATCAGCAGACCAATTCAATTAATTATCAGATTAAGGTGAGCCATCCATGTGGTGTGTACTTGGACGACGCTGTTAACATATGTGTGAAATCGTCGTCGCCCGATATCTGGAGTGCTTTCCACGGTAAATTTGGCCGTACAGAATCGTAAGAACTTTGAGATGCTTGGACATTAGAACATTTGTAGCAATTTATCAGCTTTTCAACATACGCGTTGAAATATTATTATGAACGAACATTTTACTCCGCCGCATGGGCGGATCAGGAAATTGATTAAAATACGGTTTGGCTAACGAAAAAGGTCAGTCAACAATATCGACACCAAATGGTGTTATAAATTCATTACAAATAACTAGACGTCGGGGTTTGGCGTTGCTGTCTGTTTTTGTACAGACAAGATTGACTGGTTGCGTAAGGTGTTCGAAAGATTGATTGGCGTCCAGGAATACATTCTTATAACTCAAACGATTGTCATCACTGGCAAACAGGGCTAACCTCGAATTTTACTCGCATCGTTAAAGAGGCGACCATTCTGTTAATACATTGTTGACAGATCTAATATATAATTCAATTTACTAATGATGTTAAACTTCAGTCTCTTCAAACTACGTATGTTGAATAACAAATAATTTATTTCAAACATTCGTTTTATGATTACAAGTATGCATGGGATAGGAGATAAGTTTTATGCTTCGAATAATGTAGTTATGTTAAATTATTTTTATCTTTCAATAAACATTATAAATTATACGCCCTTTTAACTCAAAAACACATTAACTGATACAGTGGAATGAATACTTGGAGCTGATCGCCAATTCCACTTGGACACGTGCTGGTGCCAAATGTTCCTGCTTCGCTAGCATTGTGATCAACCCACAATAAGAATCATCGGCCCACGCACATCAAATAAGGTATTCTCGATCCTATCATGTCTATCAATCGTATTATAAACTATCTTTAGTTCTTCGCTATGTAACTTGTGTCTTGGTCTTTTTATATATGGTATTTCATCATCATATTTCATTAACATTCTCCTTTTGTCATTTGTTTTAACCTTTTCTTGCACCTCTTTTTCGGTTTAATTGTATGTTTTTTCTTTATTATTAATGTTTTTATCAAAGCCTTTCGTTTTTTCTCTTGTTTCGTGTTTTATGTTTGAAATTGTCATTTAACTATCACTATCACTTCTAATATTATTATTTATTTTTTGATTCAGTTTTTTTTAGTAGTTCCTTTATATTTACTACGCTTTTAGGTTTTGGATTCAGTGATCTTCAACGTGAATTTGAAGTTATCATTGAAATTCTAAGGACACTAACATAAATTTTAATTTTGTCTGTATTTTAAAATTTTTTGATATACTTTATTATTTTTGGTGGTTTGGGGTTGGCTTACAGTATTTATTGCAATTTCATGTGGGTAGACGAGGCAATAGAAGCAGACCCTTAATGCATAAATGTTATTACTGACATTGTTATCTTTCTGTGAAGCCCTCTTGACTGGCTACTGGCTACTTTCTTGCTTCAGTCAGCCGTCAAAGACCTCGTTGTATTCAACATGGGGTTCTAGCCCAGCACTTTCTTTCTCTTATATTTCATATTTTCCCTCTGCTGACGCATCAGCGATGCTTTTTATGTTACCAACGTTCATGCGCTAAGTTAACCACATATATCAAATACCTAGCATTGCGCTTTTGTCAAATATTTCTATAAAATCTTTAAAACATTTTAAGACGTATAAAATAAACGCATACTTTTATAAATTACACTATTTTATAACGTCATGATTGCTGTTTTTACAAAATGTATAACAATTAATTGAATATAAAATGTTTTCGCATATGTATGTGGCAGTTGAATCGTCGATGACGTACTTATTTTTAACAATACAGCTTTACAGCGATAATTCAAACGTTCTGACATCTCACGGCAGTTAAGGGTTGTAGATTAAAGTTCACCTTGAGTTAGTTCTTGGCCTAATTCTTCGGGCCATATTTATAAAAGGAACCATCAATCATTCGAAACTATCAGAATAATTCTAATATGACTCAGTAGACCGTTGTTAAATATAATATATCTGTATTTATTTAAATTGTCTTTTTTTATAAAACTATCGTTGAAGAGTTTATTTAATGTTTCTTTTGATTGTTGTCTTAATCGAGATCATTTTATCAGTCGGGAATATTTTATGGTTAATAAATGTCAATACAAAATTCCTTATCATCTAAATATTGTATCTTTCATCGGGTACTTTCTCATTTATGGCCCTGTCGAAATACATAACATTGATTTTGTACGAGAGCCAATTTTAAATTTATACGATTATATTTTCTGTTGTATCAATTTCTCGTAAAACATTACTTGAAATTGTTAAAAACCAGTGTTCATTTCTGGTAGTTTTATTATATTTGAGAGTTATGTCCAGTCTACTACAATGACGTAGTTTATTTTCTAAAGTTATATCTGAAGTTGCATTATTTGCGTCATGGAGACAAATTTTGGCACTAATCTATATTTATTGATCGTTAATAATAGAATCTTTGTTTAGCATGCGGTTCTATATCTGTTTGATTTATAATCGGTCGTTACGACATAATTGGACACGACAGTACATTGGAATGTGAATATATGTATACATTTACTTATATTTTGTGGCATCTCAATAAGAATTAGTAACATAAAAAATCAAAGTATTCTAATTTTATTACAACTTCATATTATAAACGTTTACCAACATTTAGGATAGATTTTTTCAAGAGGAATTAGAAGAAATGCCTTAACTTAACTTTTACAATCATGTTATAGGAGTAGCGTGAATTTAGACAGTTTACTTAAAACAATAATTTTAAGAGTTTCTCATTTATCTTTTAGATATTCTTGCTTAAGTTATTAACAATTAAAATGACTGTCTTTATATGAGATACTTTCAAAAATTTATTGTTTTTCATTATTAAACCACAGTCATGCTTCTGAAGGTTAAGATTGGTTTTTCGTTTCGCATTTATGTAGAGGTTGGTTAATAAGTTTATTTAAAAAGTTAGAATGACAAGATGTTACTTTGCACTATTTATTAACATTATTTGTTTAATACTGTGAAGTTAACGATTTTGTAGATTTGATCTTTCTTGTGTATCTTTTGTCGAAACCAATCATAGCACGGTTTTTATCGTTATATAACTGGCTTCTTCGAAGGTTCTTGCAGATTTCCCACGATATTACATAAACATTTAAAAATTAATCACTTTGAAAAGTTCTATGTTAGCCACGAATCTAGAAGATGTTTTCTTCTATAACATTGATATCTAAACATATATTTTTCACACATGTATACCTCGTCCGCGATTTCACCCGGTCTGCCGCGTTTCTTTTTTGGAAAAAAATAATTGTTTTAGTAAATCATTCACTGTTAATTTTGTGCTCGCACAAAAAGGAATATCAATATGTATATGGGTGTGTTGTAGTGTATGAATAATGCAATTAGTTTCAAGTAAGTATGTTTTGAAATGTGTTCAAGATTCATAGATATGTCAGAAATTATTTAATTGTTTTCATTTATCCGTGTTTCCATGTTGTCCAGTTGTGTGAATGTAATGTTTGATTAAAAATATTAAAGCTTTGATTAAATGTGTAATTTTTTGTTTTAGTGTTGAACTTTAGAAAATATGAGATCAGTTTTATTTTGTAAATTATATGAATATATGTTAGTGGAAAACTAGAAACAAAGCAACTCTAGAGAAAACTACTAAGCTTCGTCTTTTAAATAACTATTTAGATTTCTTTTTGAATTATCATTATTATCAAAATCCAAAAAAAAATATATTATATAAACATAAAATCTAAAATAAATATTTATAATTATGAAATAGTTATTTAAAAAACATTAAATTCAAACTGAATTCAGCAGAATTGGAGTATATCCCCCGCCAGTCGGCAAAGCGGCTTCTAACTCATATGAAAAGAAAAGGTCTAAAGAAACTAAAGGAAAAGTTATTTTTTGTTCAATATAACTAAGTCTTATTTATGGACTAGAAGATTCTACAGTAAGGATAATTTAATTGCAGGTATGTAATTGTTTATTTGTATTTAAAATGTTTGCAATGTCACCAAACATAATAAGGGTATCGAAAGTCAGAGAGGTAAAAAAATTGTTTTGAGTACGAGTATGTCATGTATTGTAAAAATTGTCAATAATATGTATGTGGAATAACTTAAAGTCAAATAAAATAAAATTCGAATAAGATAAAAAGAAAGAAAGAAAAAATAACAAAATGCTTTGCAAAAGCGAGCAGCGTCCACCTAAAATTGACCAGACCCAAACGATCTCACCTTTTTCTCGTCTACTACTTCTCCAGGACGTAATTTGGTGACCTGTTTTTGTAAAAAAATATTGATAATAACCCCTTAATGAAATACCCTGCCTACCTAGTGTCTCTGCCGCCGAACCTGGGTTTCTACATCTTCCCTGCCCTATTCCCTATTCTGCATTATTTGGTGCAATGACCTCAGCAGTGCAAGTTATTACGTTATATGTTGCGTCATCTTTATGTTAATCGTTAGTTAGTTCCCCGTTCGTCACAGTGTGCAAGAAATCGTTTCTTGAACACACCATGTCATCGAGTTATTTTTCCTTAAGACCTCATTTGAACGACCAATCATTTTGACCATTATTTGTGTGCGAACGTGCTTACAAGCTGTGCAGTTTATTTTTGTGCTTCGAATCTCAAAAGTGTGTGCAATTTAGTTCTGTGCCTTTTACGAATCTTATCAGAGAAAAAAGTCCTGGATAACAACATATAAAAATCACTGTGTTTTGAGTATTTGGTAAGTTTTTAACCTATTGGTATTCAAGTAGAGTTGAACATAAAACAGTCGCGTGTACTGACCGATATGTCATTATCCAGACGAACGTGAAGAATGTTTTAAACCGCGTCGGATGCAAATGCATTAAGATAATTCCTTTTACAAAAATACAGTTAAATTTTTTTCACGGCGTTATTATAACGGACAGCATTCACGAAATATTTATAGCAGTTTTGCTATTACCTTCTTCTCTTCGATCACCTCACCAGGTCTTAGTTTTCTATTCTCCTGTGGATTACGTTTTGTACGATCTTAATATCTAATTCACTACCTGACTTCTTAAGTGTTTGTGCTAAAACGGTGCGATATGCTCAGTTGCTCAACTAGAAGCGAGGAGTGAAGGAGTCTAAGCTCAAAACCAATGAACTCACTAACATCAATAATCACCAAAGCATTTTGTGGTTTGATGTGAAGCATCATCGTTCTATAGATGATTATTAGCAAAATCCATAGGGCATATTTGGGGTGTGTGTTACGGGTTCGGCTTGAGAGAACAGGGTGTCTACGGGTGGCCTTAAATTTTTGTAATTGGTTAGGCGTAAATATCGACACTAAAGTTCAAGACGTCGATTACAAACAAATGTTGAATTTGAATAAACACAAATAAAGATTAGTAAATAATTTGAAAACAGTTGTTGCCAATCACATTTCGATATTTGTACCCAACAATATTAACTAAGCTAAGTTTGGACGGCACAATTAAATTACACATCTAAATATTTACTCATACCTTCGTTCATATTGGTGTCATTTGAAATGGAGCTATATAGGTAGTAAATATTGAAGATCAACTTATATCCTAAATAAAATATGATAGTACTACAGTTATAAAAGTGAATCCTTACCTCATCGCTGATAATAAGGGAAGGACGTCTACCCATCTCCTCGGGGGGAGGGATGAGTGACCCTCGTCTTGCAACAGGGGCAACCGGGGCCAATGAAGGTTTTCTTGGGGCGTCGGGTTTTGGAGATTTCTCACGAATAACTTCAATCTTTGGCGCCAATGGTACTTCTTCAGGAGCCTTGATTTCGGGAACTTTCGGCTTCTCAGCCGGCTACATAGTAGTAATTATAAAAATGAGTTACAATTATTTCAAATGTTTTAATAATAAAGTAAATATTGTATTGATAATAAATTACTTTTTCAGGCTTTTCTTTCGTTGTTGGTGTAGGAGATATTTTTTCGTATTTTTCAAGGTCCGGTCTGTCATAGTCTGCGATTTCAGGCAGATCTTCTGCTTTCTTTTTAACGGCAGTAACTTTGGCTTTCTTGACCTCTTCTTCCACCTTTTCTTCTTTAACAGCGACTTTCTGTAATTTAAAATTATGTTAATAATGACAGGTAAACCCCCGTTTTACTGTAAAGTTCGACCGTTACCGTCCTCCTTGTATCTTGAACCTAAATAAGGGAAAATCATCACAAAGAACAATATCAAGTCAAATTTACATCAACATATGTACACAATGAAGACCATAAGAAACAGTATTTATTCCAGTACTTACCGAACCGCAACCATGTAATTTGAAAAATAATTAAACAAAATATAGACTATTGTTATTAAGCAAAAGCAAAAGCAGGAAATCTTGTAACTACATAAAATAGAGAAGAAAGTATTAATTATAGCATAATTATATTGCAAACATGGACAATTAAAAAGTGATGTTTACATCTGTTGGAAAATTAACTCACATGCACGACAAAAATTCAATTATATTTCTAAAATGCAAAATATTCTACAAATATTATACAAAATATCGTGTGCTACTAAAAAGTTGATGCCAGTGCATAAATTGGTGCTGGTGCTATTTTAAAATCCGTGACGATCATGTGCAAGGTGCTACAAATTATTTGTGCCGTTATAAACTAGATTTCCGATATCTATACCTCGTCAGGTGATTGAGGTCTGCCGGTAAAAGCAGGTTGTGGGATTCCTAATGAAGCTTGTCTATTCTCGTCTTTGCCCTCTGTTTCAGCCTAAACAGTAAATTGGATTAATGGCGACCATACGACGTGTTTTCAGGATCGTCTCTTTTTATTAATCCAAATGAAATTGACTATTTATCCGTAAATTATTGCAAAAATCTGCTTAATAAATTGACCATATAATTGTATACTAATATAAAGCTATAATTACAAAATTACAACGATATTATAAAGAAATATAACTATGACAATCTACGTATCGAATACTATAAATTACAAATAGAATATGTAAGTTTTATAATATTACAATTTGATTCTTACATAGGTAAAAGATAATAAATGTGACATACACAATTGGATACAAACACTTGAGAAAATATTTATAAATTTATCATAAAGCTTCGGATAACGTTTTCTTGATTTAAAGCTGCTTCGTGAAAATCTCTTCATGTGAATGGTGAAAGTTCTTGATTTCCATACAATGCTGCGCTAAACGACTTAGTTTGGAATGACGAAAATATTTTATTTCCCGTTGATAGCTAGTTTTTAGCTGCACCTCATACGATTAAAATCGAACTACGCACATAATAATGATTGTACATGTAAATATCTATGTGTAACATAGCAAGTTCAAATAAAAATATTTAACTTGCTGATTAAATTACTTGGACTTCTTACCATCCCAAATACTTACCAACTTAAGATTGTTGTACAGAATTTTAAACTTAACATATTTAGATCACATCGATCGACATATAGCATAAGTATAAAACACAGTAAGTCTTAAACCAAACACAAATTTAGTATAAACCCATACATACACTTATATATGGTCAAACATTTACGGTACTGAATAGCCAGATTTTATCTTAGTACCAGAATAGAAAGTTGAGAATAAAGTAGAAAGAGATGGAAATAATAAGTAATAAGTAAATTAAAATCTATTCGTGGAATTCCTAAATATTGTAGATTGTAACGTTTAATAAAATGTTGATAGTCAATTTCATTTGTGCATTTGTTCGTAACTGAGAGTGATGATGTAAATTTGTTGTGAGTAAAATGTGACGGAGTGTGTTGCGTGTAATTAATGTATGAGAATTTAATGTTAAAGTCTGTGAATATATTTCTGAGAAATTTGAAATGTGAAGCATTGGTGTCAAGTTTATCTCGATTGTCTGTACCTGTTTTTGTGGTGTTTGAACTTCTGGAGATCGTGATCGTCTCCAAGGTACTACATTATCGGGTGTTTCAAGAAGTGTTGGTTTATATTTATCTTCCAATTCTGGCGTTTGTTCGGCCTGATCAAACATTTTAATTTGTATATTTCAAATATGTATCCAAACATTTCAATTAAAATTTTGAATAAACATAAGTGTACCTGTGGTATTTCAGGAATAACTGCCCATGAAAATGGAACTTCGTTTTGTTTTTCATCTGGTTCCGGAGTTAAAAGTTTTGGCACCTACCGAATTTGAAAACTCATGTATTCTATTCTCTTGTTCCAAAATTTTATTGAAAACAATTATGTGTCAAGATTTGAACAAGTAAAGTGCATGAATAACGTAATAATTACCTCTTTCTGTGATTGTTTCCGCCATGGATATAGAGTATTTTGTGGTTTGTCGAGTGTTTTGTTTATTTGTGTTTTATCGTCTTGTGTATTATCTGGTACCTAATAATTAAATAAAATATTAATTATTTTCCTTGTTTTAATATATTTCGTTAAACGAAAAATAACAAAAGCTACCTTTGCCGGTTCAACCAAATCCTTAGGTTGAGGTTTTTCGTCTTTTTTCGGTTCCTATCAACAATTACCGGTAGAAGTTAATTTAAGTTTTGAATATTTAATTTAAATAAAATATAATAGAATGAAAATAATTCTACCTCCGTTTTACTTTGTCGTCGCCACGGATAAATTGATTCTTTTCTTTTATCCTCTTCAGGTTTTTTAACGTCCTCAAATATTTCAGGTTCATTTTTATTAGTCGGTTTTATGTCATCAGATTTTTGAACCTGCGCATTATGAAAAGGATAGATAAAGTAACTTCCTGATATAGATAAGGACATAATAAATACGTAAGAAAATATTTTATTTAGCGCTTATGCTCATCGCCTTTACATATTTAATAGAAATAGTAAAAATTTAGTAGAATCCTAATTCTAATCAAAACGTTTACCTCTATTGGTTTAAGTGGTGATTTCTTGTCTTTTTCTTGTTTAGGTTTGTCAAATGATTCTTTGCTATCAACTTTTTGTACTACTGCGTCGTCTTTTGGCTTTGTTAAGTCTACCATATCCTGTTCGAATGAATATATATTTTGAGTATAATCACTATTTTATTGACGTTTTTAATCAGTAAGATACTATGTATATAAAACATTTTGTTTACCTCATCGACATAACTAGGGCGTCGCCATGGGTACGTCGGTTCCGTTGGACGATCTACAGACATTTTACGTCTCACTTCGAAATTTTCTCTCGATTTAAATATGTCGTTATCATCCTCACCCTATATGATCAAGACTAATTAATACAAACTCACTAAGATAACAAAATATATCAAAAATATGACCAAAATATACCTCATCATTATTATTAGTAGACATCAGCTCATTTGAACCATTGACAGAGTCTTTGCGGTTAATTTCTTTGTTTTCTTTATTTTCTTCGTCCTACCCAAAAATAAAAATTATTATAATTGTTAACATTAATGCTATAGACTTTAATATTTAGTATTTTTTAATATTTTTATAAAAAACAGTTGATCCAGGTAATTTAATACAAATCTTTACCTTAGTCGGTTTAATAGGTCTACGTTTAGAAGGTTCCTTTAGTTTATCTTGAGAATTTTTTGTCTTAGTTTCACGTGTATCTTTTTCAATCTCGTCATCCTAATTAAAATAAGAAATATTTTGGTAAAGAAAACGTCCAGAAGACTTAAAAAGATAAAAATAAAAACAATATTTAAAAAAACTACCTTAACGTCTTTTTTAGAGATTCGTCGCTTAGGCTCTGTTGGCTGGCCGCGAGATTTTATATCGTTTTGTTTTATGGTATCCGTTATATCAGTAACATCCTCATTGTCCTAATAAAAGTAATGCTATGAGTTAAAAAACTAAACTGATATTTGCTATCAGTGAAAGCTACAAAAAACTTCTTTAATTACAGCTTTTAATGAGAATTTGAGTTCGTTATAAATATAATTATAGTTCAAAATATGTCATTAAATAAATTTACTTTCAACTTTATACTCTAATATTTTGGATATCCAATTTTGATATTATATTCATACCTGATTAGTATTACTAGGTCGACGTTTTATGATATCTTTCGGGCGATCAACAGATTCTTTGCGTTTAGTTTCCGTTGTTTCCTCTATTTCAGTTATATCTTCATTATCCTAATTACAGAAGAAAATTTTTACAACTTTTCTTTGATATTTATGAATTTATTGCGAAACAATTATAATTTTATTTACCTCAGTTTTACTATGACGACGTCGCGGTTTTACGGGTTTCGTACTTGGTTGATCTAAGCTTATGCTACGTTTCGCCTGAGGTTTTTCTGTTTCCTAAATGTTATACAATGTTATAAGTATAGTATTGTAATTTATGTATAGTGTATGTGTAAATGTGTAAAAGTATACCTGTGTGTCAGTTTGCGTAGGTCGCCACGGATATGTTTTTTCTGAGGGCTTATCTACAGTATCGTTCTTTACCTTTTCTTCTACTGTCTCTTTATTGTTGTCCTATTTACAAAAATATACAGAATAAATCTATTGGCACACGTGTACTGGACTTGCAATTGTGATTTTTACACCTTTACTTTATCTTGGTTGATAAAGATAACATTGCCGTGAAATTATTCACTTAAAACATTTAGAAATAGTTATTTACTAGACACACAATTGTCGAAGTAGTAGAATCATATCGACAATAAGTATTTATTTACAAAAGAAAAGATAGAAGACATTTGTTCTGGTATATGTCATGAGAACATAGAGAATATTTTCACATGCATAGTTTTTTTCCATCAACTTACCTTAAGTTTAACCTGATCTAGTATGTTTTCTTCTGGTTCCTTTACAGCAGTCTAGAATCATAAGGTTATGGGGGAGTAAATAAGCGCTAGGTTGTAAAAACTAATAACGGCATCGTGCTAAGATGTTTCAAAACTTGTGTTGCTACAGAATACGGGCAAAAATATGTGCTTCAAAATTGCTTAATTGGAATTATTAATATGAAATATGGGTCTTTTTGCTAAAGTTATAGTCACGAGAGATTTAACACATACATAATTTAAGTTTCACAATCTTTTGATTTATTTTAGATATATTTATAAAAAAATTAGCTCAAAGTGACAGAAACTTTAGCTTCAATGGGCTACTCACACAGTATTTGTGGACAAATTATAAAGTGGATAAAGCTATTAAGGTACTCTGAGGGTCTGCTCAAATAAATCTAAAAAGTGTCGCTAAAAAAACCGCAATAAGGAAATTGCATTTAGGGTAGCGCAATGCGAACAAGGGATTGATCATTTAGTAGCAAAATGAATCCGCAATTGTTGCCAGCCTTTTTGGACTCTTAGAAAATATATATCTTCACTATCCAGTCTGTCTAAAAAATCAAATAAAGTCTAAACTCCTAGGTCCTGTTTTTCAGATTCTAATGACAATAGTTGCAATTTGTTACAACTAAAATTTTAAGTGATGATAATTAAAAAATAATTACTTACCTTTACTGCAGTCTTTTTCAATGTCGCCATCTGCTGTTGTTCTGCGACCGCAGATATGGACGATTTTCTGCTCTCAGCAGTTTCCTTTGTCAACTGTATGGAGAGGGATATATATTTAGTTCTTCTTTTCAGATTTTTCAAAGATAATTTCCCATAATTCGGTTGTTTAGAAAGTTCGTGGCGATATTTTAGGACAATTAAAACGCAGCTCATTCAAGTGTATTGACGAAATTAACGAATCGTAACCAAACGTTCCAAATACAGTTGAAGCTGTCTCTTTTAGAATACGTACAATGTACACATGTTATTTGTTTTCAACAATTGTGATTTATTTCGTCTGAAACTTTCTGTTCGACTATTATATTTGGTACATTGAATCAAACTATCTTTAAAAAAAATACACGGTCTTAAACAAAATACTGCATAACCTATGGAACATTTTACATAACTGTAAGATGTTTTTAGGAAAAAAACACTGAAAGCTATTTTAACCTAATTCATTCTTAAATTTAATATTGGAATCTTTTTTAGTTAATATGAGAAAACATAAATAAATCTGTTTTTAAAACTTCCTCACCTTAAGTCCTTTAACTTCCATGACGGAGCTTCTACGGCTCTCACTCTTAGCTTCCTCGGTTACCTTTTGATTGAAGAAAACATAACATTTAATATCTTATAAACAAGTTCTGTAATCGTAGCTATCAAAAGCAACATAAATCTGACAAGCCTAATGGGAAGCACACGCAATTTTTTAATACTAACTTCAGTTTGAATCGAAGTCCTTCGGGATTCCGTCTAAAGACAAAAACAATAATATATTAGCACTAACAAAATAACAGTTTAACACAACAAATAATATTATGGTACATTTAATATTTACAAATGTAGAATGAACTTGTACAAGTATGGACATAGTTTTCTCTTTAAAAAGAGATTTAAGGTTAAATTCTGCATCGTCATTAGACACATTCAAAAGAAAGAGACACAAAATTTATGTCGAAGATGATACATTATTTTTGATTTCACTGAATCCATTCAGAATCATTGGTTCCATCTCGTAATGGGGAAACACTCATAATTCAAATCACATATAACAAAACATTGTTCTTTAAATGTTTGCTTGAACGTTTGTTAATTTTATATTATGATTAATGATATAGATATTCTTGTCTATAACTAGGCTTTAGGAATTGATGTTGGAATTTATGAAAATTTAAGGATATGCTTCAAAAGAGGACACAGTAAAATGTCTTGCAGGATGTTGTAAGGTAACATACAGATGAAAATGCCTACGTCTTGTATTTGGACATTTAAGGCATAGGTAACCAAAGAAACGATGTTTTCATGGTTTGTTTTTCAGGGTGATGGTTTGGGGCACTCTGATATAATTTTTTAATCTCTACCTTCACTTCAAGCTGTTGTTTTGCAACGGCCATTTCCACCTGTTTTTACATCATTGTTATTAATGTCACATATTTTGAATTTTTGAAGAAAAATTGTTTTTTTCTTGAACCTTACACTTCGAAAAATCTAATGAAAGTTTAAGAAACTATAGTTACAGTCACGTGAACAGTACATTTTTTATTTTATAACAATAAAAATATTATTTTATAATGCTAAAATTATTCTTTTTCCACATGTTTATGAAATGTGACTCCTACTTTTCTAAAAAAAACTCATTTCATATTTTGTACCTTTGTAACTTCCTTTTCTTTCTTCTCCCGTACAGTAGGAGTGGGGGAAATCTTTTCATATTTTTCGAGAACTGGTCTCTCGTAGTCGTCAACGAAGTCCAATTCGTACTGAAACATTAATCGTTCCATTCACATAACATTCTAATGCTCGGTTGAATGAATTCTCCTTAAAAGTTTATTTACATATTTATTATCGCAGGTTTCAATTAGAAGCAATAAAACTTGAGCGGGTTCTGCTATAAAAATAATACTTGAAATTATCTGTCATAAATTACATAAATATAATGAATGAAGAAGATACTTACCACATCTGTAAAACAAACAAAAAACATTGCAATATAAACATAGCAACATGCGACTTGCAACGACCCAAGAGTTTCAAGACATATACAACGACCAATGACAATATCAAATCAGACTTCATCCAGGGAATATATGGAATATATTGTGTTGTGATTTGTGTTTTTGGAATAAGGTTTGTGCAGTTAAGGATTCAAGAAGTAAGTAGGTCATATTGCAAAAAATTGTATAATGCTTTTAATTTGTGCAGACAATCTGTAATGAAGAAATGTTAAAAAGAAACGTAGACAAATAGAGAGAGAGAGAGAGACAGAGAGATAGAGAGAAACAGTGAAAGAAAGATAAACGAAAACACAACGAGAAATAGAAAAACTGAAAGACAAGAGTTGAAAGATTCATAGAGCACAACGTTCAGAACAACGAAACGAAGATTACCCCATCTTGCGTATCTTTGTCACTTGTAGTAGCTTTTTTGGGCTTATCAGTCGTCTTCTTAACAATTTTCTTTAGTTGAGGCTTTTCGAATTTACCACCCTGAACTGCCAGGGGTTCCTAAAGAGGCAATATAAGTTTAGAAGGATACTACTAAATTAAAAAGCGTTTATTTCAGCAAAGTTTTAGCAGGTGACTCTATGTGGTTAGCGTGGTCGTGTATAATATAGCTCGGTGATGTTATTCATGCTTTTTGTATATAGAAACCGAAAATGTTAGTTTCTTTAATTATCTCAGCGTATAATTTTGTTAAAACATACGTTTTTCTAAAACTAATCATTAGATATTATTTCAAACTGTTTGTAAAAACTACCTCTTTTCCACTTCCTTTCCTGACAACAGCAGGTTTTTTAACCTTAAGTGCCGCTTCTTGGGTATCCTCCTGGACAAGATATTTATACCAAAATCAGAAATTAAATTCCAATTGGAAATTTTGATTTTCAAAAACTTCAAGTAACCTTATTTTCTTTTCTTTCATTGTAATGTTTATATCAAAATTTTGAAGAGACTATTTTTTTTTAATAATTTTCTGAGATAATTAAGAATTCAAAGATAGTATAGTACCGTTGGTTTTTTCTGTGAAGGTGTAGTTTGCGTGAGAGATGCTTCCTCAGGCGCAGTAGTGCTCGTCTTGGTTCGAGGTTTAGTAAGGCTGACGGACTCTTCTGTGTCCTCAACCTATTCCACCAAGACATTAGTTAGGTGCACAGATTTAAATCACAGTGTTGAAAAGAAATGTTATAATAAAACGGAAGGTACGTCTGATTTGTTGACCGTAACCTTCTCAGAGTGCTCAGCAAGTGAATAAAGAAATAATTTAAATAGAGAACTTTGAAGTTGAAATATTATTATGAAAAAATAAGTGTAATATGTACACGAATAAGTGTGCGTGTGCGTGTGCGTGTATGTGTGTGTGTGTGTGTAAAACGTGAAAAAGTGTATTAGGTGCTAGTGTATTATGTGCTTAAACGTCACGCATTGTTCGTCTACCTGCGTTGTAAGTACCTTTATCAGAACAAACACTCTCTTTAAAACAGATGGTGGTTGTAAAATATCAGTGTTCGTAGGATTCATCTGTGGATCATTGTAATTAATTTACTTTGGTTTCCGTAAATAGAACTTTTTTGAACCTACTGTATATTATCCATATACGAAGGCATATGTGAGGGAAATTTTAAATGTGTGCTGTGCAATCGAACTAATATACTACCTTCTCTTCGTCCTTTTTTGGTTTTGGTCGCTTTATTGTTTTTTCATCGACTATTTCTGGTTTTTTAACCTTGAGTTTTGCCTCTGCCTCATCCTCCTGTTTAGTGTTAAATAGTTTTTATTAATGGACTTGTATAAGTAACGCTAAATATATATTTCTCTAACTGTATACGAACCGTAGGTTTGATTTCAGCGGGTGTTTTGTGTGTAAGCGAGACGCTTTCCGGTTCTTGACCAGGCTTTGCTTCAGTTTTTGGCTTAGACAACGTAACGTCTTCGTCAATTTCCATTGGCTATGGAAATAAATTGACATTGTAAGTACAGTAAAGTAATTTTGAATTCTGAAGCTAGTTGATCGTATTATGAATGTAGTGTGTTTGTATCATACCTCT
>DWPA01001157.1:0-19809 GCA_018251375.1 Calpodes ethlius
GGTCCTGAGCCTTCTGAATCCAACGAATTGTCTGTACAAAATCAATGTATAAACATCTTTACGTAAATAGGTAACAAACATGTTGGCGATCGACCTGTACATTAAAGAAGAGGGAAGAAGAAAGAAATAAAGCTTATGTAAAAATAGAAATTATTAAGGTATACCATAAATTCTTGATTTAACATTAACTTGTCTAAAGTATTATGAAGCTAGTTATGCCCACGTCATCGTATGCGTAGATTTAACGATTGACATAACTTATTTAATTGTTAACGGATTTAAATTAAACAAATACTAAATGTTAAGTGAAGTTTATCATATATCTGAAAATTTCATTCAAATTGGATAAGCTTTTTCGGAGATTAGCGTGCACACCATAGGCATACAGATATTCAAACAAACAGACAAAATTATAAAAACATTCTCTTGCATACAAAAGGCTCCCATATTTTTATTTAATATATTTGCCATACATACAGACAGGAATCAGCTATAATTTTATTATATGTATAGATAGATAAAAACGGTTTAGTAACTGCCAAACACGGCAAGACTACGGTTATGCTCTGTAACTTTGGCGGTATATACCTCTACAAAAACCAATTACACCTAAACTTAATCCAATTAATTAGAACATGGTTCAAGACATCATATTTGTAAATATATTGACAAATACAACCAATACTCATTCATTGCTTTGATCTACGCTTACACGTATCTGGCCAAGACGTAGTTCAATTAACTACAGGGTGTACTAAGTTGTTTATTTACGTTTCATGATCTCACTCTAATCGAGGGTATATTGTTGACAGAGGCGGCTGTCCATCAGATTGGATTTGGATCGTCCCGCCGATGTCGTCATCGCTTACGTCTGTCTTTCATCAGGAAATGGCTATGTATTTCTTGAGACCTTCGTATGATTATCAGGTTTGTGAGAATTATAGAGAATTCATATCATTAAGTATAAGTACAAAACGTTTAATAAGATTTAATGTGTTTATTTGTCTTGTATACAAAGTTGAATATAACTTGTTCTTCAATTTTGTAACCTCGGGAAGAAATTTTTTTCATTGTTAAATTTAAGATAATTCTCAAATCAATAATAATAATAATAATATTTGAAAAACGATATACTTGTACCGCCTTTCTAGAATTTCGTGTGTCGTGTGTACTAGACCGTGAATATAAACTTAAACTCGTTGGGTATCGAACCTAGGACCCTTTGAATGATGGTCCGTTACAGTAGCCGTTGCACCACATGACCACACGAGGCATCAAGCGTTTAGGAAACATCCAATGTGTTTTAAATGTGTCCTTTGTAATGTAATTAATTGTAATGTAAAACTTTCCAAACACATTTCGGTTTCAAACTACCCTCAAACTCATGTATCTAGGTAAAAATTTACTAATAATCAAATTACAAAATTGTATAAGTTTAAATATGAGAAATTTCTTTTCTCTGTATTTACGGGTTATTGGAAAGAAAATACTATAAATTTGTTTTCCATTATTTGTATTTACTACTAGTGTTATTTGCAACTATGTAAATAAATTGAAATAATCTAAAATCAATACAACGTTGTTATTATAACTTCAATCTGCACTAAGGCTAGATATAAAAAAAAACAAATAAAAACATGATGCACCCTTAATGTTACGAAAGTACTTGCAGTACAGCGATTTTCTAAACTTAAAATATCCACGTTTAATAACTTTGGTGCAACAATTTGGGTAACTGGCCAATAAATTTATAGTATCCAAAGTTTCCAACCCTAGCTGGCTCTCGTGCCTATGAAAATTTGTAGCTAACTATGTCGACTGCAATGTGTAGTCACAAAATAGTTAAGGTTATCAACTACGATATCGATTTCGATAAAGTATTATATACTAGGGTTATCAAAAATTAAGTTATTATAAGTCTACTTAGCAACAATCCGCGATTGTTGTTTGTTTTAATAACAATGGATTTCCGCAAAGTAACGTTTAACACTATTAACTAAGTTATCGAAAATTTTAAGTTTTTAAATTGTACGCTGAAGAGTACTAGCAAATATTAACAGTTTTGATACTTGAAGCTCTATAAAATACATACATATAAACATTGTTTTATCGAAAATTGTTACACAACCTAATAAATATTATTGAAAAAGTAAATAAAATTAAATGTATGTGACTACCACACTGTGGTGCAGGAAGACCGTCGCAGTAGTCCCTCGTTTTATAGTTATGCCGATACATTGAATGACCATCAGCTCTAGGGACGCACATTATATCTTTTAGTTTTATAATTATAATATTTATTGCATATTTCTAATATATCACCTTATGTATTGTTTCACAATCTACCTATATGATTGATCAATTATCTTCCGTCAAAAATTTATTTGTATTATTTGTTTTTTTATTATTGTTACCATATTTTAGAGAGTTTAAGAGTATTAGCAAATAATATACAGAGGCACTATATATTTCTTCTTTTCAATGTAGATTTTACAGAGATAATTAAAAAAAATTCGTGACCCATAAAAAAGTTTTGAATGAATTAGTAACCAAGCATTTTTAAATGATATTGACAGGCGCCAGCGTGGAAGACCCATCAGTGGAGCAAGTCAGACAACAAACCCTCAAATAGGAAATTCCACTTCAAGCAGATCGCGCGAGCAGTCAAGTTCACTTCCAAACTATTCAGCAGAGCCCTCTCTAAGCGCATCAAGGCGACGATACTATACGCGACGGAGACAGGGAAATCTGAACAGTACGCTAAGGAGTTAGGGACGTTATTCGGGCACGCGTTCAATGCTCAAGTAAGTTTTACAAGCTACTTATCGACGAATCCTTGGTGTTGTACATGTAAAGTCAGAGGAGAATTTCTTCGCGCGGTGAAAGCAATGCGATACGAGATGTGAGACGCAATTCTGGAAACTGACTTAGTTCAGTATTATAGTGACAAATAAACAAAGTTCAATACCTACTAACAATATTTATTAGAATCAAAATGTCATATATATTTTCACAGATAATAAAATATATTTACAAAATACCTAAGCTTTATAAAGGCCATATCAACACGAAAGCTGAACAAACATGAGAAGTCTAGAAATAATAACAATATTTTTTTAATATATCCCAAACAGGGTCTTTATTAGGAGTAGAATATTTATTAGTAATTTTTAAATATTGAATCTTTTAGACTTCAAATTCTCAGAGAGAACTCAAGAAATTTCTTTATACTTTATCACAATACCATAAGTTATCTTCGCAAGTAGTGAAGTATTTTCAACGTTACACCTGAACCCGCTCTAAACGAATTAGAGGGGTTGATATTTGGTTACATATTGTACGTCAGCTTTATAGGAAGTTCCTACATAAAGTGGAATATTGGCAATTTCCTAGAAATTTTCAATTACCATTTGGCTTTGAAAGTCCTTCTGTACTGTACTGCGTACTATTGAAGATTAACAAATTCATCGTGTGAAAGATTCAAAGTTTTAAAGTTCAAATTTCTTGGTTATGTAAAATAATTGCTATTTCAAAAATACTCTAATAATAATAGAGAAAAGTGAATCATATTACGGAACGGCAGCATTGGTCGACAGTGTAATATTTTTTTTATAAGTTAGTGCTTGTCTGCAAACGCACGTTAGATGTAAAGTTCAGGATAAGAGGTAAAGGGTTTAAACTTATTCAAATTTCCTTCAATAGTTTAAATTTGTAACACCACTTTACACCAAGTGCGCTGTAATGTACTATAATGGAAAATTGTTAGTGAATAAAAACTTGCGCGATCTCGAACACGCATGACTGAGGATTCTGGAGATAGACAAAATAGCCATAACTCTAGTAATATACCGTAATTTTAAATTTTAATATATATCTTTATTGTCGTACAGGTACATTGCATGTCAGAATATGACGTATTTTCAATAGAACATGAAACGTTACTAATCATAGTAACATCCACTTTTGGGAACGGTGAACCACCGGCAAATGGAATGGTAAATATTACTTAGTATTTACGTAAATATCTCGTCCATGGATTACTGTTTAAGTTCTATAGTATATCTTCAGTCCATAAAAAAAAACATAAAATTAAACGTTTACCCATGTTTCAGGACTTTGCAGAACATCTCTTTCAAATGATGTACAATGAACAAAAGAATCAGGGAAATCAAACTGGAGATAGCAATGGGTACGTGCGGATAATTATCCGTATATAACTTCTATGAAAATTTACTATTACAATTTTAAATTCTAACAGTAGTTAAAAATTAAAATATAGTTAAATTACAGACAAAAGTTGGACTTCTTAATATTACGTGAATTTCATATTTTTTTTCAGAACATTTAAAATGCCTAAATCCCGATCATTGATACGAGCAAACAGTTTTATGGCACCAACTATGGAGTATAAAAGACAGGTCTCCAGAATGGAGTCCAACAAAAGCGATAGTTATAGTTTCAAAAGACAACTATCAAGACTAGAATCCAATAAAAGTGAGTGAACTTATTGACATATATATTGTTATTATAATAGAAGTTACATTTTTTCTCATTGTTTAAGTCACTAAAATGTTGGAACCACAACCATTGTTGGAAAGATATAATTTTATTCTATAATATCTTTAACAGGTAGCATAGCCGGTACTTCAACAGCAGAAAATATAGGACCATTGAGCAATGTTTGTTATGCAGTCTTTGCACTTGGATCTAGCGCTTATCCAAAATTCTGTAATTTTGGTAAAAATATTGACAAAGTCCTTGAAGATTTAGGAGGAGAAAGGCTTCTTGATGTTGCATGTGGAGACGAAATATACGGCCAAGAGCAGCAGTTTAAGGACTGGTCATCTAACATATTCCGAGTATGTAAATTTTATTCTATATAAAGTGCTCCATTAAAAAATAAAATTCCTTAAAATGTTCAATTAATTTGGCCATAAATAATATTTACAGTATAATTAACATTTATTAACTTTTAGAAATCTCTGAAAAATAAGTGTTATGTTTAGTCTATTCAATAATTTCATGTACCTTTTCATGTATTTGTTGTAATTTTTAACGGCCCCGTAGCCTATTTGGTAGTGACCCTGCCTGCGAAGCGAGGGGTTCGATTCCCGGCCGGGGCAGCTATTTATGTGACAGATAAATATTTGTTTTCGGGTCATGGGTGTCAATCATGTGTTATTTGTGTTGTCCACACTGCCCGCGACACATGTATATCCTACTGCGGGGGTATGAGTGTGTTAGCGTTATTATTATTTATAATTTTCATGTAACCATAAATTTCCAGGTAGCTTGTGAGACTTTCTGTCTAGAAGAGAACGATATGGTGAGAGATGCGAAAAATACCTTTGGACAGATGCCGTTAACAGAAGAAACTGTAAGGTTATGCAAGTCTGATAATGCACCAACGTTAAAAAAAGCACTTGAGACTAGTTTCAGAAAACACATCATCACTTGTAAAGTAAAAGAAAATAAGCATTTAGGAGACTTTTGTGCAGATCGTGCTACGATATTTGTCGACATGGAAGCCAATGTAAGTTACTATTACAAGTTCGAGTTTTAATGTGACTCGTTAATATCATTTGCCTAATATTGATATAAATATTTTGTTTTAGAATGAACTGAATTACGAACCAGGTGATCACGTTGGTATTATGGCTTGTAACCGCAAGGAAATAGTTGACGCTGTTTTAGATAGACTCAAAGACGTGGATAATTATGACAAGCCCGTACAACTGCAGACTCTGAAAGAAACGCTGACACCAACTGGTAAGATCATATTAAAGTTCTCTATAATCTAAATTAGGTATTGCATACAATGAAATTGAACGGATTATAATGTTCTATTACGAGATAATTATACAAGTATAAACTTTGAAGTACCATTAAACAGAATAATGTTTATAGGCATTATCTTTGAAGACTATAAAATAAATAATAAGTAAAATATACTATAAAACTAACTACTATACTATAAAACTATAAAATAAATAATAAGTTAATTTTATGACATTTCTGTAGCATACATAATTTTGTTATAATTACTTTGTAATCTTTGTAATCCATACCTACATGATTAAAAGAAGAAACACATCGTTACTCAATCATAATAACAGTAATAATGTTACTAAAATATATTTTAGGGGCAGTTAAAACCTGGGAGAGACACGAACGTATACCCGCTGTTTCAGTGAGGGATATGTTTACAAGATTTTTAGATATTACCACTCCACCAACTACAAAACTTTTAAAATACCTGGCTGGAGCATGCACTGATCAAAAGGAAAGTGACTATTTAATGGCGCTAGTTGAGGTAAAATGTTTGATAACTTTTTTTTATTACATTAGTTACAATCTGAACTATTAGGTTTTCAGTTGTACCTAATTTATTTTTATTAAGAAAGCTTAAGTTATTAGTTTCTTTATTAATAGTAATATTGACTGTATTATTTACCGATACAATGTACAATTATAATTTTCTTAGAGTAACTTTCCTCTACTTTTCGTTGTTTATAAATAATCTTCTAAAATTTTATAGAATCTTTTATCTCAATTGTAAAACTATATTTATTTTACAGGATACTAATAAGTACGATGATTGGAGGCATCACTATTATTCACATCTAGCTGAAGTGTTGAATCAAGTACCTTCCTGTCGGCCGCAAGCAGCTTTACTGGCAACACTGCTGCCACCTCTTCAGCCGCGTTTCTATTCAATATCCTCAACGCCTTTAGGGCATAAGAACAGGATACATATTACCGTTGCAGTCGTTGTTTATAAAAGTTAGTATACATTTTAAAATTCAATGTAATTTTTTTAGTTTTAACATTATCAGTAAACGAATAAAGCCTAGTGAGGTTTTAGAAACAGACAAATTTATTACAAATACTTTTTCAATGTGTTCAGAACGATAACATAAGGTTTTGAGAAAAACGAGAATTAAATACAAAATAAATTTGCAGACGGAGAGGGATCAACGCATTATGGTGTGTGTTCGACTTACCTCCAAACTTTGAAAGCAGACGACGAAGTTTTAGTATTTATAAGGCAGTAAGTAAAATTGTTTTTGTTATGGAATTTGTGTGAGTTCAGAATGATTAATTTTTTGGGTAATAAGGTTTTTAGATAAATTTTGGTTGTTTAATTTGTGTAAATATTTTATTAAATTTATAAACTAGAAACAATAAGAATGTTGTTTCGCGGCTCGCAGTCGAAAGTTGTTGAAACTTGACTTACTTTTGTTTACTTTGTACAAATAACCGACTAGTTTATTCACAGAAACACAATATAAGCTTTGTTGTTGTTGAGTAATTATTTATACAGTAACCCACAGCCTTTTGTTATAAATATTGTTGCTAAAGACAACAAGTAAAAACATTCTGTTAAATATATCCTTTTGATTTTTACAGAGCATCCAGTTTTCATATGCCTAAAGATATATCGGCGCCACTTATTCTCGTGGGTCCCGGGTCTGGTATTGCACCGTTTAGAGGTTTCTGGCATCATCGAAGGGAACAACTGAAAACTTCCAAATCCAAAGCTGGGCCAATATGGTTGTTCTTTGGCTGTAGATATAAAACCATGGATTTGTATAAAGACGAGAAAGAACAAGCAGTAAAAGATGGTGTACTGACGAAAGCAATGGTTGCAATGTCTCGAGAGGCTGGCACTAGCAAAGTAAGTTAACTGGAAATATTTTTTGTTGTCCGATAAGTCTCAACAGATTTTTATGTTATTGAAAAATATGTACACTTAAATTTCCAGAAATATGTCCAAACTCTTCTAGAAGATGAAGGTGCTGACATAGCTCGTATGTTAGTAGAAGAAGAAGGTCACTTTTATGTGTGTGGCGATTGTAAGATGGCAGAGGAAGTTCAACAGAAACTGAGGGAAATAATCAAAGAACACGAACATATGACTGATGATGAAGTCGACGAATTCATTATTGATATGATGGTAAATATCATTGTCGACATTATGATAATTGTTAATATAAAGGAAATATAAAAATATTTTGAATTACTAAGTTACTAAAAAATATTGCATCGGTATGAAATTTAGTGTCTGAAATTTCATTCTATTAATGTGATTTTCTCCACTGCAATTGATAATTATTCTAGTATTGTGAAAATGAATTATCCCTCCAAAATTATAGTAAACTATAATTTATTTATTAACACTATATTATTAATGATGTAATAGCACAAATACGGGTAAGAAATACCAATACTTAGAAATTATTGATATGTATAAAAATTGATAATATGAAAATTTTCAGGATGAGAATCGCTACCATGAAGATATATTCGGCATCACTTTACGCACCTCGGTAGTACAAAGCGCTTCCAGAGAAACAGCGAGGAGGTCGCGACTTGAATCCATTCATTCTCAAAGTTAGCCGTAAATTAAATAAAGCTTTGTGATTTAAGACTTTGATTTCTCGTTACTTACTTACACGAATGTATTCTAGCATATTATTCAAAGTTTGGATGTTACGAACTTAGTTGTCGTGACAACTTTCGTATGTAAAGTTCGTATTTGTAATTATAAGATACAATTGTAACGAATAATTAAACGGGCAGGTAGGCTTATTGAAAAGTTTATTAATGTGAATAAGTAAAAAATGCTTATTTATTACTCTGGAATTATTATTTATTTCCAGACAATTCTAGTAAGTATTTTACTAAACGCAATGAGAAACATCGGATTGCTTTTTACTTTAAAAAAAAACTACTGGCAATCAAACTGGATCGTAATCTATTTCAATACGCTAACAACCGTTTCATATACAATAACACGTAGTATAATGATCAATCCATAGATCCTAGATAACTCCCAAGAGTATTTTCACCGTATTCAAAGATGCCTAAGGGGTTCCCAAACCAGTCGTTTATTGAAAAATGCTTCATATCTAAGGTATTTACGGAAACAGGAATAGAAAGTCCTATGTTGATCGTTATTGACACTTTCTGAAGAGATCCTCCCCATACAATATCTCCGGATTAGAACTAATACAAAACGTGACGCAGTAATAAGGGGTCTTACCCATTGTCATTGTGAGTCATGGGTTCAAGCTTATTTGCTTATATTTCAAAGCCAATCCAAAAGGTCAACTTATTAACAGATTTGCAAAGGCTATGATTATGTTTAAATGTATGCAACTTATTAAAGTATTCATATTTAAGCTCTAATTTTAAAATCCTATTTTAATGCATTTTATTTGTAACAATTAGTTTTATATTTTTGGAAATAAGTATAAGATTATCATATAGTTTAATGATCTGAGGTTAAACTTCTGGAAGCGGATGCATAAGATCCGATTACAATGAATATTAACCAGATCATCCGTGATCTAAAATAATGAGTATAATTGATGTAAATATTTTAAATTCTAATTTTAATAAAAGTTTAGATTATAATGTGTAACAGTTATGGAACATGTATAATTTTAATTTTGCTATGCATAGATTAAAAAATGAAATAAATATATTATTTTTAATGTCTTGAGTTTATTTTTCATTTAAGTACAAATTAAATATTTTCAGTTCATGGCGTGATTTGATTTATTGACTCACTTCACTATCCCCAAGCATGTAGGCATTAACGAGTATATTTTCGTGTTTATGAACTAAAATGAATCAACGCTCAGTGGAGACATGTTCTAGCACTCTGCTGAGAGTGTTATCTTATGATCTTTCATAAATAGCTGTGCTATCAATATTGATATTTCCTTTATAATCTCTGCCATAACGTATTAGCTTTTTCTGCGAACCACGTGGTCATAAATTTCTATTTGAGTATACTTCGGTGAATAAATCCTTTGCTTCATGGTGTTCTGCCCAGGATCTTGTTGGGGGTCTGGACAAATGATTTTATGGTCGTGGCGATTTTGGAATAGCAAGCCCTTTTCAGGGTCCATTATTGGCTGGGAATAAAAAATTAAAGAATCATTGTTTCAATGTTATATAAATAACTTAAATGTAAGATATTAGTGGAACACATATTATCATCATCATCATCATTATCATAACACACAACTGTCACACTGTTGGCCTTGGGTGTCCACTCACAATGTGAGGAGTAATAGCCGTAGTCCACCATGCTGAGCAAGTGCGGATTAGCAGACTGTGGAACACATACACTGGTGTGAAACTCCGATAACAATAGAGAGCAAATCCCACGGTGTTTTAATTGAGTATTAGCAACGGCTATTGAATTTTGTAAAAAAAATTGTAAAAAACATTGCGCGTACCAGTTTCGACTGAATTTTATTCCTAAGGATTATTGTACTATTGTTTTATCTTATGTTATAATATTTTGAGATTGACACTTCTTATCTTTTTAAGCTTTGCGGTTTCATGGTCAGTCCGGATTTGAACATTTTTTGAAACGCTTTGAATTTTATTTCCCATAAAATATTCAAAACGGGTGCTAAATTCCACCATTAATAATTAAAGGTGCTACGAAATTTTTTTATGTTATAGTTTTCATCCTAGAAAGACATAAGACCGGAAGATCTATATCATGGTTTTAGCAAAAGGATACTACAATCATAATACAATCAAATACAACAATCGTTCAATAAGTTTTATATATTATTTATTTATTTACTGCGTTTTCAGGTTAAACTAATTTTTTAAAATTAAACGTGAACAGCATTACAGCGATATATTACTGATTCATAGAGAATAAACTGGTAATTCACCAGTGGGGCAACATGATCCAGGCTTATTCGATTGAGAAACCTATTGTTTGTGGCAGAGAACTAATAAGTTACAACAATGTAACTAACGAGATGATAAACATCAATTATTTATTTAGGACTGCACATGTGGGATGTGTGACTAAGCCACACGGAAAATTACAAATGCAGTTTATGACGCGCCAGATAATCTCACCGCAGAGGCTAATATGCAGACTGTTTCGGGGAAAATATCAGTGAAATACCAAGCGTAGCTAGCGGAAAATTTTGATAGCGAATATCAGTAACATCAAACAATGAAGTTATGCTTAATTTAGTATCAGCTCGCTTCGGTACGCGTAAATTTTCTCTTGTTTTACATGTCTCGCGTATTCAGGATTAAATGACAAATTATTAGACGACGTGAATGTAGAATTTGTAATCGAAAATTGGATGATCCAACAAATATAAAACGTAAATACGTATATGAACTTCGAAACTTGTAAATTAGGAGATCAAAAGAGAAACTTTAAAAATATTCCCATGTCAACGTGAAAATTAACTTTTAGCAATCCTGCGCGTAAAATTCGTTCACTGCTGACATTTTCGTAACTGAATTTTCCTATCCACATTCGCGCCAGCATTACTACGGTCACAAAAGGAATAGTTGATGCGAATTCCAACATACGTTACTTCCGTCGCAACTGTTGGATTAGAAGGAAAAGTTTGAAAACCCTGAGTAAGGTATTTTGCGTTAAGAAATCAAAGCTTGAGCGATTCAAATAATAGTGCCTTTGAATTGTGTTTTGGTTTATATACAGATGTTATAATTTTCAAAAGAATGCTAGTACCTGGACAATTAAAATGCGAACAGAGCTTCGTAAAACAATGCAACATAATTTTTCCGTGGAAACAACTACAGGCTGGTTCAGCTTTGTGGAACCTGAATAAAAGATTTTAGAGCACTTTCTTTGGAAAAGATTGTTGCTGAAATTAAACCTATGTGGCTGTAAACATTTTATCCTTTGCATCTAAGATTTCTTAGAAATTTTTAAAATATTTTAGTTAAAATTTGTTAAATGATCACCTAGAAAATGAGTGGGAAAAGTATGTACTAGTACGATTATCGCTATCTTATGAACATCTGTAATATGAATAAAGACGTATTGCCAAAATATTGCAGTCAAACCGCATTATATAAGTGATTTTATAATGAAGAAGGTATTAGACGACGAAATCAGTTGACGATCAAGTTGTACAGTTAGTTTGATTGCCAGTCTGGGTAGACAACTGAATGACACATAATTGTAAGTTTTCGAGTGGTTGGTGGTTGTGATGAGTGTTTGACATCGCATTAATGTCTGCGTTTCTAGTTTTCTTATCGCTTCATTCCTCCCTCGCAAATGTCTCTTAAAAATATTTACATGTGTACACTTGTTTAGGTCTTATTTGTTTGAATTTTTGTTTATTTCTGGTTACCGCTAATCTCACACTCGCTTTAACAGATTCATAATCGATCAGTAATAGTAATTTGAGTAACATTTAAAGTTATTATTATTTCAATCGGTGTAAAATTAAAAAATAATGGTGTGTTAATTTTAAGATTCCCGCTTAAGCATGATTTTCTTAGAGGAAACTAAATCGGTTAGGTTTCCCAAAAGCGAGGCAAAGACGATTACCAATAAGCATATATAATTATAATTTATTGACATATATAATTTACTTTTTCCGTATACCTAATCTGTTCACAAAATGTTTTGTTAATCTGTGTAACTATTATTATATTCATTTTAGGAATTTACCTTATAATTCCTACTAATATTACTTCTTACAGTGCCATGCCGCCAGTGATAGTAGCCAAGGTCCTTGTCCGTGGGCCAAAGCATTTTATTGGACTTGAAGAAAGGCGCCCAGTCTTCGGAAACCAAGCGATGTGCGTAATCGATATATCCAGATATTTCAAACCCACCTTTTGTAAAGTGACGAATGAAGATTACGGTCTGTAAACAAGTAATGTATAATTGATTTAATTTCACGACCTCGGAGCCTAGTTGATAGTGACCCTGGCCGCGAAGCTAAATATCCCGGGTTAAATTCCCGGTTGGGGAGGACATTTATGTGACAGATAAATGTTTTTCTAGGGTCCATATCGCCCGCGATACAGGGAATTCTTGTGCGGGGGTATGAGTGTGTTAAAAGTTTAAAAAAATATATAGAATCCATACTAATATTATTAATATAAAATTGCGTTTGTTGGTTTGTTTATGTGTGTTTATCCTTCTTTCACAACGCAATGGAGCGTCGTTTTGGTATGATTTTTGGTTTGGAGATAGTTGGGAGGATGACTTTTTACCACAAAAACATCTCATTTCTGTAGAAACATCTATAATGATGTATATTTCAGCAAAATTAAATGTTAACAAAGCTTTGCGCAGCAAACAATGATAGAAAGGAATCGACAACCTTTTTACTGTTGTTATATTTTCACACGCCAGTGAAGCCGCGCGCACCTATTAGTAATATAAACACGGGCAAAGAGTCCAACACAGACTGCATCTAAACTTAGGACTTTAAGATAAGAATTAGCACATAAAATAATAAGTAAATAATCAGAACTGCTAATGGTCATGATTAATCCAGAAGAAATCATTAATGTATAGAAAGAACGTAGAAGAAATGAAAGATCTGGGATTTAAGCTCCCCATCATTAATTTGTAAATAATAAATAATAATGTATTCCTTAACTACGCAACAAAATGTGTAATTAAAAAAATATCAAACTTCTTAATATCACTACTTATAACAAAGCTACGAAAACTGCGTCGATAAAACAACACATTATTATACGAAGACTAAATTGCTCTAAGTATTTTCACCTGTAATATTCCAATTCTGTTAGCGCGTTCTCTCACTGCCAGTTCTCTATTAAATGGGTCGTCAATATCAGCTCCTTCGCTGACTTGCACGTACGCCCTCACTGCTGGGTACACGACGCTATGTATAACCGCGCGCCGCGTATAAAACTCTTTTTCTGAGAGTGTATCACCGTTGGCTCTGAAATTTTGCATGTCAAGTTAAATATTCACCTCCGACACGGCAATACAAAAACTCATGCCTTATGCATTGGACCTAAGTGACGTCAGCTTGTTCTTGTGCTTACTTGAAACGGAATCATTTTAAAAATGGATAGCAATATTGAATTGTCCAGAGATTTTTTTTAATCCTATTGTATTTCTTGAGCTGATTCCTTTGAGTCTTAAAGCTTGATTTAAAATTACTAAGACGTCTCCTTTCGTTGTTAAAGTTAGATTACTATTTCACTCAAGTGATCAGAAGAAAGGAGTGGAATAACAAGTTATTTCAATTAATCCCAAGGATCGGGAACGCAATCTAAATGTAATACATCGTAAGAATATCATTTTGTGTGGATTTGAAACCAATTAGACACAAAATCGTTTAAAACACTTTAGAGAACGGGAAATTTCTGTAAAGTCACATTGATGCTATGTCGATATATTAATACGATTTTCTTTAAATAAAACAGCGCTAAAATGTATTTATATGTGACTGAGAAATGGTTTTAACTACTAATATAATACATCAGATTTTTATAACTAAATTGTCATGAACCCAAAAAAACTAAAATAGTTGAGTCCGACACGAAATGCCATTATTGTTTAATAAAGACAGAAGTATTCAGAAGAAAGGTCCAAATGTTTTAGCAGCAAGATACAAATATTAATAGTTCATTTAGGTGTTACTTAGAATGATACAAAAATGTTATTTAACCTCCAAATTGGTATAATTTCAATGTTTTAAATAAATAAATAAACAAACGTTAACACACTCAACCCCCGCAGTAGGATTCCGTGTCGCGGGTGGCATGGACAACACAAATAACGCGTCACTAACACCCACGACCCGAGAACAAATATTTATCTGTCACATAAATGTCTGCCCCGGCCAGGATCGAACCCAGGACCCCTCGCTTCGCAGGCTGGGTCACTACCAACTAGGCTACGGGCCGTCCTTTACTAAATTAAAATATTACGATAGTGTTTTGTTAATACAGTTATAACTGTCTTTAACACTTCATTGTCTCGAAAATGTGCATTTAAAAACGAACAACTAATAGTTTTAAAATGCCGTTATTGACGCATACATTCATTAATATTCTTGTTTTACATATTTCACAATGATTCGGATGTCCGTCATATGTGACGAACAAAGCGGCTGTATTCGTTTACGGTCGACTTGCCTGAACATGGACGTAAGATAAACAGCGCCACCTGCTATGCCAATATTATACTTACACAACGCTACGTTACAAAACCCTCTATTCCACGGCCCTTGTTTGCGTCCGTACTCCGAATCTCATAACGCAACCCATATTGCTCGGGTGGATGGTACGGTTTATAGTTATCACGTGTTTTTTTGTTAATACATATTAGTTTACATTGAACTTGTTATATTTGTATTATTTGGTTTTAGATTAAATTAATTATGATATATGTTATTAATTATCGAATAAATTATTAATTATTGTACATAAATTAAATGCATTGTAAAAGTTGTTGTTCAAGTTAATTTATAACATATATAAAACAAAATATTTGCATGCTTTGTATAATTAAAAAAAACATCATCATCATAACCCATAACTGTCCCACTGCTGGGCTCAGGTCTCCTCACACAATGTGAGATGTACAGGGCATATTCCACCACGCTGGCCAAGTGCGAAATGGTAGACTTCACATACGTTCGAGAAGATTATGAAGAACTTACGAGTTTCCAGGTTTCTTCACGATGTTTTCCTTCACCGAAGCAAGTGATAATTAACTTGTAATACGCATATAACTTTTTGAATATTAGATATGCGTGCAGGATTTTAACTCACGCGTCCACGTTCGGGAAACCAACGTCCGAAACACCACTAGGCTTTTATTGCTTTTAAGCTTTTTACAGGATATAATAAGACACAATAAAATAACATTTATCCATAAGGTCTTATATACTTGGCTTATATATATGAAGCATTCGGAAATCCTATATAATACAGAAACGTACAGCCCGCAGACAGGTAGCGCATGTCATTGATTAGTAACTAATTACGTTTTGTGCGCATTGTGTGCGCCAGGTCTACTTGATTTGGTAATGGTGACCGCAGCCGTCAGCCTTGATCGTTTGGAGAGATTAGTCAACGATGTCTAATTAACTGTCGCTGACCAAATTAGCTGACAAAACCATCTATACCGTTACGGGGTTGATATGCAATAATTAGGTTAATGTATCAATGAATCCATGAAATAAAACACTTTTACTTAATTACTCTAAAGGGTGATTATGTCTGCTCATCGGTTTGACATAGATCCTGATCATGATAGATACTTAACATAATTAAAGAAATGGTCAATCGGTTGTTCTCAATATCCTATCTGTCCGTTATGCTCGAGTGAGTTGCCCACCAACTGTCCAAAGTTTCTTGTAATTGTAATTATTTCATCTAATAACTTATATAGAGATTTAAGATAGACGTCATTCTAAATTTAATATGGCGCCCTCAAAATATGATTTAAAGTCATATGAAAAAAGTTATCTTGAAAGGTGTTACGTGGTGTCAAATCAAAGGGCTTAATTAACTCATTTGACATATACAATCACTCGTTTTTTCATTGTCAAAATTAACCTCCGTATGTATAAACATTACTATGAGGTCTCACAGTGAAATCATCGATTTTTCGTATTCCCATCCTTTTCACTCTAGTTTCTTGACTAATGAGAAGGACAAAGAAGAGAATACAAACAAGCGATACATTACATTTTCACTGTTTGTTAGACCTCATTATGGGTAGTCGAGTTAAATTTTTTAAATATTATCTCATTTCTTTCACAAGATTTGCCAACCCTATTCACAAACAACCTATTAACAAACGGAATTTCATAGAAAATGTAAGTACCGTAAGTCCATTTAAAACATAATAGGGTTCGTAAACGGTACAAAACGGCTGATAAGACTGAATAATTTAACTACGGACGGAATCGGTGGCAGTGTGCCAACCCTGTCGTCTACAGGGTGTAGTGTAGCAAGACGAGTTATGACGTAGTAATTTTTGACATAATTTAATACGGCACCAGGTGCTTTGAAGTACAACTTCTACTTAGTTTATGTCTGTTTTATGTAGGTACGACTCATAAATGCTATGTTTGTTTGACATTGATATAAATTAAGTTAAGTTATAAAAAGGAAAAAAGGTGCTTTCGTAGAGCAGAAAAATATAGTATTGATGAGTTCCTTCAGGTCATGCTTATCATAAAAACATTTTTATGGGGATTACAGTGATGTGTAAAATTACATAATTCTCCGATAAGAGAAATCCGTTGTAATTCGGCTAGCAAAACATTGTTAATTGAATAAAGGCTTTTAATAAAAATATATCGAGTAATAATGTATAAGTTACAACCTGTATACAACACTGGTCATAACACGGATACTGCTTACTCCGTGTTGTACCATACGTTGCCATGGCAACGACTTAATGCTATCGATTGTCTGCTGACGACCTGTAAATGCACTCAGTTTCTTGCAATGTTACACCCACCTTATGCAGTAAGAAATACATTTCTGTTTTATTTTATACCAGATGTCGATTCCTTCTTACCATTGGTTGCTAGGCAACTCTTTGTTGTTCAACAATTTCTTTAATTTGGCTAAGTTATACATCGTAATCGAATTTCCCATAAAAAAGAGATGTTTCTACCCGGTAAAAAGTAGCCTATAGCACTCTTTATCCTCTCAACTATCTCCACGCCAAAAATCATATCATAAAAACACTCAGTATTACTTGCCTTCGTCGACAATTAAATTGAATCTTTAAAAATGACGTATATTTTTCTTTGCACGTTTTTTCAAATATTGCAATGAACGGTGTCTTACAGCGTATATTCCCACAAGAACTTTGTAACAAGCATTCATGTTCTTAGCGACGAGTGTATTATACAATGATTATTATTGTTGGTTTTATGTCACTAAGTTTTATTTTCCGACAATGCGTTGCAGTATTGCTTATCGGAGAATTAATTCATTAATTCTCGGAGATCTCCGCTTATAATGACAGGGTTAAGGCCGTAGTCCACCACGCTGGTCAAGAGTGTATTGGCAGACTTCACACACCTTTGAGAACATTATGAACTGTCAGGTGTGCAGGTTTCCACATGACGTTTTCTTTGAGTGTAGTAAGTGATAATTAATTTATAATACGCACATAACTTTTTAATTTGAGGTGCGCGCAGGATTCGAAATCAGGCCTCCACTTTCAGGAAACCAATGTTCAAAACACAAGGCTACCATTCCTGTATTACTGTACTGCCTACATCTGGGATTCTAATGCTATTATTTAGGTATCAGTTTAGGGTTTGATGTTGTAGATATAAATGGTCAACTCGTATTTCGATTATTGTAAAAATACTGCATTATATTGAGATGTACAATCAAATCAGAAAAAGGACAGGACACGGGTGAGTGTGTGTATATATCTGTGTGTGTGTGTGTTTATCTCTATGTGTGTACATATCTATCTGAGTATGTATATCTCTCTATCTGTGTATATCTCTGTGCGTATATATCTGTTTGTGTGTGTGTATATATCTATGTGTAAAGTATTATTGTCACTGTATTCCGCTAAATAAATGCAAATTGCTAATTCGCTGGGCTGGTACTTAGCAATTACACCTCAATAACCTCAGGAGATATTTCCTCAAGATGTAAACTAATCTATAGATAAGTATTAACTAGTAGTAATAAAACTGTAAGAGACTCGCATTCGTACATGCAATTTTATTGGAAAATTGTGTTAAATAACTATAAATTTTTCGACGAATTTTTCAAGTAACTTATAGTCGTTAAACTTTAGCACGATCAAGATTGTAGTGCGCTTAATAACATATAAATTAACTGGAAAATATATATATTGAACTTTTAATATAGCCGTGCTTTTAACGTGTTAATTGAGGCGCATTTAGGTGCAGCCGTTAACACTAACGTTAATGATACGCAATAACATTATATCAATATCTATAATAGTAGGTAATTTGTATTTCGTGTTATAGATTTTTTTTAGGTAATATACAATTGTTATTTTGAAAGTTGTATTAAAGAATAATCCGATCCTTCATCCGATCCGATCAAATCTCCGATTATTGTTTAAATTTAGGAAACACTAAATTATATTCAATCGTCTATTTTGTTTCAATATCGGCCCATAAAAAGGTACCAGTCCCTAAAATCGGGCCTAGATATTGATTAAGATGAATATTAAAACAATAATATAAGGTATTTCTATTAGAACTTGGAATAAATTGTTTTTAACAATTGTTAAAACGCTAAAAATAGTTATTTATACATAAAAATTACAGAACGCCTGATAAAAATATGTAGGCAATCATACCTGTAAGGAAAGTAATAAGAAAATTTTGTTTATCACATTTATTCGAAAAGAATTTGTTCTTCGCGAACAGGGACTAATACAGCTCTTTTATCACTAAAGAATACAAGTAATTTGAATTTAGAACATAGATATTATTAGAAAAAGTTTCAATTAGTAAAAAGACAAAATCGAAGATTTTTTGAAAAAGTTTTAGGCTGTATGATAAAAAAACCGCACGCGAAACATAAAAAAAAAGTTGATAGAAAGTAAATAAACGCGCGAAATTTATTGTCTTTGTAATTGTATTCTCAAGTTCGAAGTTTATTTAATATTATAAAAAAATGTGTCCACCTTAAATAGTAATAGTATACTATTCTTATTCATTACTTGTACGTACTTATTTTCTTATAGAGGGTGATGAAAAGTACAATATCCGCTTTGGGAATGACACTACTTTAAACTCAAGTGATATACGAACTATGAATCCCTCACTGCGCTTAGGATTCTATTTTAGAATCCTACGCTCCATTCTGGATTCAATAAACATTCTCACCTTCAAAATAGGTATTAAGCAATTTACTATTTTTAAGTGAACCATGGATCAACTCCTAGTCACTCCTCAAGGTTATATATAATTATTCGCTACTTATTCAATATATTAGTAGTTAGTATTTCACATAATAGTATGTCAGAATTACTTGGCA
>DWPA01001158.1:0-19796 GCA_018251375.1 Calpodes ethlius
GCCAGGCCTAACCCAACCTTCACCTTGTGACAAGTTGATACAGTTTCCTTTTTAAACAATTCGATAAACTGCAACAAATGCTTTGTTTGTCGTCGGAAGTATCGAGAGCCAGGAAAAATATTCTCATCATGTCGTCAAACGAGGTGATACAACATAGATTATAAGTATCTATATTGTATCTGTGGCATGATCATACATTATTGATCTGTGGTAAGGTACTTTAAACTGACAGATAAAACTCACAAGGTATTAAATTATATTATTATCCAGTACTATTATTATGCGTGCTGCGAAGGAATAGAATAAATTGATCGAGTCGGAGTTTCCATTCAATTGTGATATGGGTATTTTCAAAGCAAGAGTTAATAGACTTTTACAAGTTAATACATTTTATCATTCAAGATTTCATTGCCACCTACGATCAGATGGGATTGTATTAAAATGAGAATTAAAAAAAAATCACAATCAATGTTATTTTTATTTATTTTTTTAAACTCTTTATTGTTTGTACACCATAAGATAAATATAGATTTGAGACAATAAATTAATGTAATTTTTATGGTTATATTTTTCTTAATAAATATAAAAATATTATCGGGTTTCTATCATTAACGTAAAGATTCAAACCTTGAACAGCAGCAATTTGAAATGGATAACGCAATTAGTACACAATAGGTATGTGTAAAAATAAACGAATCATGTTAGAACTATTAGGTAGGTACATAGTCTCATTTGTAAATTATTGAGATGGCAGACGAATTGTCTATCAAGCTAGTATAACCTGGTTTATTTAATTTCTGACAATCTTACTGACAAATGACCAGTTAAGCCATGTAATTAAAGTTATGGTAAGTTAAGCTATGGTTACTTGGCGACTGCCGCTCTGATATTTAATCATGTATTGCCGCTGAGAGTCACTTTAGAGATAAAAAACAATAAAGACTTGACTGTTGATTCTAGAAGGAGGTAGGTGAAGATTTCTAGCACGAGATAAGAATCGCCTAATTCTGAAGTTTGTTCGGAAATCTAAATAAAAATACTCTTTCTTGAACACCGAAACGTAAAAAACAAAAAGGTAACAAAAGTAGACTTGAGTATCGATAAATGAGTATCTTTTCCAGACAACCTATAGCTTCAGAGTAAAACATAGAGATACAGAAAGTATGAACTGAAACAAAGCGGTTGAATTTAATGTTTGTTCGCTCGTATTTAAATAACATACAGATAACGGAGGATGTGTAGCGATAACTGCTACTAGTACATACGATGAGTGTATTCATTAATGATTACATGGTAGGTACGCATTGGTTGCAATCGCTCGAGGTGCGTATCTATTGACTACACATGGGGGAGCAAAAAAGCATTTATAGTTTTCAATGTTAGTCTCCAGTACAGAAGCCTATGTTCGAAACCTGCATGTAACTATTTATTAAAGACCTGTACGTATTACAAATTAGTCACATTACTTCTTTCCTGAAGAATTCTTTCGCAGTTAGGATTTTCCCTAAAAAGTGTCAAGTCTAGCAATTTATAATTGACCAGCGTGGTGAATATACTATACCTATACGCCTCATATGATTATAATATTGTGAGTTTATCTATTTATCTAGGATTTTTTCATAGTGTTGTTAAAGGAAAAAGCTTAGTATGACCACCAGCACCTACTTTTGGACGTAAAAATGCTGCTGGAGACAAATCTTGATGGAGTACTGGACGCCAAACTCAAATTTATCCCACATTGATGCCGACGTCAAAAAATCTTGGCGTTATTCAAAGAAATATTTTAGGATTTCTCTCACATTAGGCAAAGATTATCTAGAAGGCTGTAGTAAGTAGCCACCTAGAATTTGCATCGACAATGTGAAACCCTCAGTACGCTTGTTCGGTGCCACAGCGCTCCTTTACAAGGCACATGACTTATTACCCCTCAAACATCTTATACAAGCTACGGTGGAAGTTTTTCAACGTGGAGTAGCTACACACCCGTCAGTTTCTCAGTGACATTATTTAAAAAAAAAACCTTCTCTCGGGCACAAGAGACTCAAGGTTTGCTCAGTGAAGTTACTATTCAATGACGGAACATTACTTAACCCAACAGTCGCGATACGTCATACTAAACATTTCCATATGCAAAATGAATATTTTAAATTTTCAGGAACATTCTTCACTGCCTCGAATATAATTGATTGGGCAACAAATTATCAAATGTATGTATGACAAGACATATGTTCATACAAATATACTTTAAACACAAAATAATTCATCATCTAACCAATTAATTGTACGTTCTGTATCTAATCATTGTTTTATATTATACATTCAATCAGTACACAACATTATGTAGTCTAACTTTAACATTGTCTACATTAAATGCTGTTCACGCCTATAATTGGCATGAATGCATATCATATTGTATATGTATGCTACAAAACTTGTATCTAGAATTGTTGTTGTTGTTGTTGTGTAAATAAATAAAATGTTACCATTATCAATAGTTTAGTTTTAGTTGACAGAAGTTTATTTAAATGTTACTTGATTTTGTTTTACTTCGTTATATATTTTACGGATTAAAACGCGGGAAAATGTTGACGCTAAACGTGTTTGTTTTACGCAACATTGTTCTATTTTAACTAAAATGACCTATATAGCTACTACACGATTTTATCTCGTGGCCCTACCGTATGGCCCAAAGCTGGCACTTTTCTTAATGGAAAAAAACCTTAATTTTTTCTTTTATTTAAATTGTTATAACGTGTTCTATTTTTAAATTGTTAAAGGTACACCGATTTGAAATTAGAACATTGTATAATAATATAACCATGCAAAATTAAATAAGTAGTATCTTATTTCATTACAAATTTATAGATATAATACGCTAATGTTATTGTTATTTAGTGATATCGAATTAGTAAGCACCTCTGGAGGTAATCTTACCTCGATTAACAATAATTTATATGCAGACGATAGGTAAGAAACACTTATATATTCATGTAAATATTTGCTACTCAAGTCACATTAGTATTTTTATGTCAAAGAAAATAAAATAATTTAAAATATTAACAAGATTAACAACGCTTAAACCAGCAATAGGCAAACATTTATAAATTAATCTACTTACTTGTCATCGGCCATTGTGTATAAATTAGGGTCTTGATTTTAATTTAATACACTTCTAAAAATATTCCGTCACAATATCACAGGTAATTGATTAATTCTAATTGTATAAAGTCTGTATATCACATAATTTGAAGTAACTTAAAGTCACTATTATTGACGTTACGAAATTATTACGCGGAATATTGGCCGCATGTTTATAAATTTAAATGCGTCTTCCCCTGTCCGCGCTTTGTTGCAAACTGACTGTATTTGCAATGCAAGTTTCACGCATATATGGGCTTTTTCCCGCGCGAAACGAATTTTCCGTACATCCTATCGCAGGCGCGTCGCTTTTCGTCTCATGTGACACACGAACAAAGAGAGCGTAAAATATATCGAAAAATTTTCAACCATGTTTTTTTATATTTTTGTAAATAATTTAAGAAACAAATATAAGGTAACGTTCCACCATCACAATTGCATATAATTCTCATAAAAGCATGCATATCAAACTATCAACTTAATTTCAAACCTAAATACCTACGTAAATCGGTTTTAGTAAAAGTACAACTTTTTAAATTCAGAAGCTCTAAATTATACCTAATAAAACGGTTAAAATAAACTCCTTTTGCATAAAAACATCTAATAAATTAATTGTACGATTGTTTTTTAATTCCTTCTCCGAAAATCGAAATTCATAGGTACTTTCTACTACTTCACGTTTCTCCAATCAGTCAAGTAACAAATCTCATCTCATACCATTAAAGCTGTAAGCAGCGATCTTGTTTTTAATTACAGTATACGTTTTATTTCAGTTTAGTCATATTTTTGATATTAGATGCTAACAACCTCTAATAACGCTTCGAGACACCTGTACCTAAAAACCACACGGACAATCTTGAAAATATATATAATAAAATATTTTTTGAAAGTGACATATTTGTTTTACATCTCAAGTTATTTTTTAACGTCGGTGTAATTCAGAACTCGATGAAACGAAAACGCAACATTAAAGACGAGATAAATACATAAATATTTACATGTATTCTTTATTGTACAACAGTGAGATGACGGTACTGTACTTTATTGTATAGCTAGATTTTTCGTATGTGATGAGGATAATAATAGGGAACTGCAACTTGGTGACAATCCATGTGACGGTTATACTGTGTGACATGTGTATGATGTGTAAAATTTTGTGACACAAAATATGTAACAGACATTTATAGATAACGGTTAACTTAAGTAAAAAGCATATTCAAATACAAATGACAAAGACTTTTAGAACAATATATTGATCAATATAACAAAGTACGTATGCCTACTCAAATTATTTTTTAATTATAATCAACACCGTAAACAATTCTTTTTGTTTTAAAAAGGTAATGAGGTTTTTTGAAACTTCTCCTTTACGATAACGCCTAATTCCAAAACGATAGTACATATCAATGCAAAATCGATGAACACTTAATATATTCTGTTAATAATAACATTGTATCAATTTCATTCAAACGTTTCAGCTAATTATTATATATAATTTCAGCTAATATATATATCAGCTAATATCTATACCTACCTCAATGTTTTTTAATTCTTGTATATAATAATAATGAGTAGGATCTACAATAGACGATCATTCAAACTTGCAAATCAAGTTAGGAAATTAACACACGTTACATAACGTTCGTATGGACCTGCCAGATCATGATCGCAAAATTTCGTCGCTCACGTTACTTCCTAAGTACCTAATAACGTGACTATTCACGTTACTACTGACTGATACTTTTGAACCTTAAAAAAATTATAGCTTTCTTTTTGAGTCAACCTTCGGGATGTACCTAATTTATTATGATATAGGATAATATAATAAATATTAGATGTACAAATATATATACATGTACCTTATTTTCACGCTAATATTTGAATATAATTTTAATGTTTCTCATTTGCACGCGTATATTTTCCCAAGACACTAGTGAGCGCACACGGGATATTGGTGGGCATAAGTGATCTTTCGGGTAGGACTCTAGAGAGATGGATTACTTATTTTGGTCCCTATCCTCATCCTCTTTTCAAACTGAAAATAACTGATAAATTCTCCACAATTAAGATGTACCAGTATTTACAGCGTAGGTACCTATCGCACATATCCAAAGCGTATTTAGGTATAATGTAATTTTAGGTATAATTTATTTTTTAACACATATTGACACAGAGCTGAAGAAAATGAATAAAAACAATTTTAAACCACTCCATATATTCCGCCGTAAGATTCTGGGTCGCAGGCGTCGCGGGTGGTGTTGACAGTTGACACAAACAAATGAAACCCGAGAACAAACATTTATCTGTCTGCCCAGGCCGGGTTACGTGCCGAGGACGCTTCACCAGAGTATGCAACACTACGTTCACGCTTCTCGTCGCAAACCGCTACCAACTAAGCTACAGGGTCGTCAATAAAAATGCAGACTTCGTATGCCCAACAAGGGAAGCAGCGAGTGTCAAAACATCGCACGAGGTCGCTTCGTAAACACGATAAATCTCTTTTATTTGACAACTGTCAGGGAAATTTGCGGAAAATTTTAACGTGTCTTTGCATTGATTATATAGCTAAAAATACTGCTTCAGGAAAATCGTCCAAACCACGCGTTAATTATTTGGTAGACCTTCCAAAATCTTTGCCGTTTTGCCCGTAAAATCTCCATGTAACCAAGAAAGACAAAAGGATTTTAGTATGCAAAGATGTGAAATAATTATGTTCAAACCTAAATTAAGAAAGCGGGAATATAAATCTAAATAATAGCCAATTAAATTTCTAGCAAAGAACGCCCTTATTTATGCAAATTTCTCTTTAAAGTAAAAAGCAAGAACCTCTAAAAGTTTATAAAACAATTAGATAGATTTATCAGTTTAACCTTGAAACCTTTTGTGGATATCTAGCTCTATCTAAAATAGTGACGCTGTGTAATTGTCTTTTCAGTGAAATAAAGAGATTAGGTACGGATAATGATCTGCTTACAACCAGTATAATTATTATACGCTATTAAAACTAACACGTTCTTTCTAGTATAAACCTATTTATACTGAATGACATTTAAACTAGAATTTAATAAAATCATACCAGATCTTTGCAACATATGTATGTAAGCGCTGCAACGGTTAATAGCAATAATTATGCTAAGCTTAGAGTTATATAACTTGAATGAACAAATTCTATTAAAAATATTCATGTCTTACCTAATTGAGCGTAGAATACATCAATATGGTGTTTCATTTCCATGTTACGATAAAGATTAAAAGAGAAAAGTAAATAAAAACAACAACAAAATAACATGTAATTTTTTGAAATTATTTAATAATTCACGTAGAAATCTAGAGACGTAAAAATTTATACCTACTCAAGTAGGTAGGTAGTAGGTACTCATGTCTAATAAATACCTATTCCTGCTTTAGAGTAATAGTAAAATATTTTATTTTTTTAAATGTTGTTCCGTAAGGTTTATCCTGAAAAAACTTGGGAACGCCAGCTTATCAAGGGGACCATTATAAAATATGAAATATATGCGGATTGTTTTAGACAACTGGTAGAAAGGAGTGTCGCCCTAGAGAAGTTGTACTAGAGGCGCTTGATGAGGATAAAATGGACTGATCATCACAACATATATTTCAATTTTAAAAGAGCTTCGCATCAAACAAAGACTTATAGATTGTGCAAGTGCGAATTCTTAAAATATTTGGACATATTACCCGCAACGAAAACTCTTTTAAAAGGTGATTCAAGGTAGAGTGGAGAGTCAACGTCCTCGCGGCCGATCGCCCACAAGATGGACAGATATAATAAGAACTCCTACAAAATTTACCTTTACAGATTGTACACGCAGCGTCATGAATAGGGGAAGGGGGAGAAGTGCCGCAAAAGCTTCTACCAAAGACACAGATAATCCATGACCACGAGATAAATAACAAGAAGATAAGTAACTATCGTGGAACCAGTGATATTGGGTAGAAGCTCAAACCACGATAAGGCAGCGCCAAGAAGGCTAGAATCGCTAATAACCTACTTGCCCTTTTTTCATTCACGCATCACATGATCTCTTGAAAGATAATGCTTAAGTGCCTATACAAAGCAATAAAACAGGGTAATGTAGTCATAATATGTGATGGATAACAGTCCAAATAATCCTCTTATCGCACTGATACTGAAACAATAAAACTATGCCGCGAAAGTTCACGCCGGTACCCCATGCAAACACGAAATCTTACACTACTGATAACGTAAGTAGGTAGGTAGTTACTTCATTTACGGAGGTTCATATCGGTATATTTTTATCTCAAAGTACTAAAGTATGGCAGTTTCGAAATCTATACTAATGTTATAATGCGAAAGGGTGTCTGTTTAATTGTTCCTTACACAGCGCTGCAGAGCGTTGTAATGACATGATTTTTAGTGTGGAGATATTTGGGACGATGAAGAATACCATACGCTATTTTTCATCGATAAATACATCTCATTTCTGTAGGAAGATCGATTACGATTTATATATAAGGAATCAATAATAATCAATATATTTTATAAGGAATCAACAACCTTATCATCACTGTTCTTTTTTTCAAACGCGAGCGTAGATAGGAGCAATATCTAACACAAAATAATAAAATCATCACATCAGAAACGCATGATTTCTTCACTTGATGCACTGAAATAGGTATCTATCGTTTGAAGGTCATACATTGTTAAACTAGCAAAAACGAAGGTTGATATTATAATATTTCCTGTACGTAATAGAGTAATTCCATTAATTTCTTCATAATAATGATATTTAATTTGATAAACATCATTTAATATTCATGAGAAAAACATTTAATAGGTACTCCCAGGTGTAATTACGGGCACCTTATGAAAAACCGGACTGTAACAACTGATGGCGTTTTTATATAAATAACGTACAAACAAACAAATCACTTGGTAAATGGTTAGTTTCCCATGAATAGCAATAACAGCAATGGTTAAGGCGAATCCGTTACATGAACACCGATACTAAAGAATTTCGCACTTGATGTTAGAAAACAGAATAGTATCTAGCCCAGTTGTTAAAATAGTCTCTTTCTTTCTTCTCCTTTCTTCAGTCTTCTCTTACATCAGCGATGTCTTTAGTATTGCTAACGCCCATTAGTGTAGGTCGATCCTTCTAGCAAGTCCGCTTATGACTTTACGTCAATGACATTTACGTTATGCTACGAAAGTTTTTCTCTTAAGTATGGACAAAATACATGGAAACCAAAAAGTTCACATATTAATTGCTGAAGAACACGCATTCTCATACAAACATCATCCCTTATTGCACCCTTTTAAACCTTTATTTTTATAACAAAATGTACCCGATGTCCGTTTCTTGGTTCTGAGCTACCTCCTCACCAATTTTCAGCCAAATCGATTCTGCCGCTCGTAAGTTATAAATAGTATAACTAACACTACTTTCTTTTATATATATAGATTAGTAATCGTTACTAATTTGTCCCACTTGAAGTTTGTCAAAAGTGTGTTGTTACCCCTAAAGTCGAGCGCTTGCCTCTCGTATAAGTGTAAATGGCAACTTAGAGTACTCTCCAGCCCGGAACACAATAGGTATAAGACAATTACTACATGGCAGAAATATATGAGAAAGTTGTACCTTACAAGTAAGCAAACAATAACAATTACTGATATTTTTACAGTTGCTAGATTTCTTACTTGAGGGTATTAAATAGATAGAAAATTGAGAATTATCTTTACCTCATCCGCAAGTTTGTTATTATTCGGGACTGTTTACCTTTAAAATTAGACCTTGTAAGATCATGTGACTACATAGATGCTTATTTACTAGTTTCGTTGAGTATACTTAAGTCCGCTATTAAGCTCCTTATCGATGTTTTGATATGATCGAAAACACTTGAGTTTGTCGCAACGTTTCTCCTTTCTATTTATCTCAATAGAAAGATTGTTACAAATTATGACCAGAGTGCTTCTTATCAATTAAGTAAAGTCAATGGATTTAATGATTATCATTCATAATTTATGACTGACATTTAAATGGACTTAAGGTCTTAAAATAAGGATATGGGTGAACTAATATTTATGTATGTAAAATTATTATAGTTACAACTAAGAATATCATTTTTATGAAGCCCATTGTTAGCTAAGACTTGAAATTTCCTTCAAGTCAGCGATTCAAAGTTCGCTTACAAATCTAATTGCGCAGTATCATCTACAATTTTAATCATTCTGAAATACCTTACCCAAAATCTTGGTCGAATATTTGTTTAGTCAGGGAGCAAACGAAACTACTCCTATACCGGCTAACCTTATCGCTCGCCGTAAGCCAGTTACAAGCAATAAAACGCGCAAACAGCAGATAAAAATTAACATATCCTTTACAATTAACAATAGCTAGTGCGCGGTCACATGATGATTGTAAGTTTTATCTTTATGGCAATGTTACCAGTACATTCGCCAGATGGCCGCGCTGTCAGCAATAAATTAATATTGTTTATAATATTACTACATGTTGGCCACGGCTTTAACCGCGTGGGAAAAGAACAGCAATAAAAAGGTTGTCGATTCCTTTCTATCATTGGTTGCTAGGCAACGCTTTGTTGTTCAAAACTTTTGTTAATTTGGCTGTTCTTTATTACTTAGGCAAATATCCGTCGTGTATCATTACAAAGGTGTGTTAAAAGAAAAAGGAAAACTATCAACAGAAAAACAAAACTATAAGTACATACCCATAAAAGGATTTAATTGAGTAATGAATAACGATATATTATTTTATATAAAAAAATGCATTTAATGTAAATAAGAACAAATAAAAATATTGATAATATTCATTAAGTAAATTTATTGCTGAAGTGATATTATGTGTGTTACAATTACATAGGTACAGGAGTAATACTTATTATATTACTTACAAAGATATTTACTTAAACTGTGATTAGGTATAAAATTAGACATCAAAAAGTATTATCAGAATTGAAACATTTTTTTTTGTTGACTCAAGTATTCTGGACTACTCCCATATTCATAAACAACTCTATGAGATCTCACAGTGAAACAGAAAGAAAGGATTTATTGTTTGTATTTATGAAAATACAGTTGCTATTTCACTCTAGTTTCTCAAACAATTCCACAGACAAAGATAGCAACAGGAATAATCGGATCTTTCTTTCTATCTCACTGTTAGACCTTTAAGTATTGTTTGTGAATACGAGGTGAGTCTGTAAGAGAATAGATATTACAGTAATTTCAAATGTTAATTAATTTGAATTAACCAATGACTCAGTTACTTCTTATTACTAAACAGACTACATATTCGTGCTGCTTAAAAAACACTATTAAAAAAAAATAAGTACTTACGATTTCAAAATATTGTGCCAAAGGTGTATATTAACGAAATATAAATATTATTATTATTATTAAATATTTTCATAGAACCTTCCTTATTAATTAGATGTAGTATTGTATAAAAGATTTATGTCTAAAATAAAATATAAGTAATCTAAAATAAAAGGAATGTATTATCATGTAATGAATTAACTTCGTTGATGTTTAGTTTTTAATTTTGTTTTGATCTATAATTTATATAGTCAGAGATTTTTCTCTTAATCTTTGGTTCACGAATTAAATTTTAATAAAGTTAAGTTTGATAAACAAAAAATAACACGAATGAATATTGATTCCTTAAAGCCATATTAAATAAGAACTGCATTATTACACCATCCCGTTATAAAACCAAAAAGGATTTCGGAATTTGAACATTATTTAAATATTTTAGTATAATTGTATCTCTTGATGAGACGTCGATGTTATAAAAGATAATTACAAAATTACCAAATACTCTGAAAGTAAATTTAATATTAAATGTGGGTCGTAACTTAGACCTTAGTTGCTTGACATATAATTGCATTTTATTGTCAGTAATAATCAAAGTCTTATAACGCCTTCACGGTTACTTTCTTAACACCGTATTGGCCTAAAGTAAAGTATAATAATTATGTTTATATATATGGTATAAATGTATATACGTGTACTTACGATCGCTGACACGCACACAAATATGGGAATATATTTTTTAATAATAGCAAGCAGTTACTGATTAGCTAATTAATTATTACAAAAAAAAATGGGAAAATATGTATTTTCCACATATAACAACATTTACTTCTTGCCAAGGTAGTCTAAAAAGGTTTCCTTGATATGATTATATGCATTTTATATGTTTATTACGGTGCTATGCAAATAATAATACACTGAGCTATTATATGCAATAACATATCTTGTTATTCGGTATGGTATATAGATTATAATTTATAAATTATTAATAACATTTAATGTTGATTCAGAAATGCAGAGAGGCACTAAGGTACAGCTATGAGTTGACAATATTAATAGATCGATTTTGATGGCAATGTTACAATTAGATTCTGCTTTTAATGGAATTATCCTATTTTTTAAGTAATATTTCAAAGTAATCATTATTTTTATGTAAATGATCGGTTTCTCAATCCTCCGTATAATAACGAACCCACACTAAAAATATTACTTAAGTAATATATGTATTAAATTAAAGTAATCCTTAGATACTACATTTATAAAACTAAATATTCTCCGTTGAAGTTACAATATTTTTATCAACAATCACTTAATTTTCAAATCACGTGTCGTATCCGATATCACTGCATTCACTTCACTTTAACACTGTTATTCGTACACCGTTTTTATCACAACACATAACTGTCCCACCGCTGGACTCGGATTTCCTTTCACACTGTCAGGGGTACAGGCCATAGCCCACCCCACTGCAACTAGCCAAGTGCGGATTGGCAGACTTCACACACTTTTGAGACTATTATGGAGAACTGTCATGTTTCCCCAATATTTTATTCCCTAGTAAACCATAGAATTCCCCAATAATCATAGAACATTATTTAAAAAGGAATGAGAGCTATCTAAAATTAAAAATGAGATTCATATACGGCAAATAAAATTTAATATTCGAATCATAATCTACGCTTGGAACTTGTCATGTTAAAATCTGGGTGAAATATCCGAGTAAAGTCATTAGCTGTGGTTTTCAAATGTATTTTATTTTTTAATTAACTTACACGTTAAAACCTAACCCATTCATTTGACAATTATTCAAGGGGTAGTTACTCTGGTATATCACGATATTTGGTCGAATACGCCTTAAGAAGTTCAAAGACAATCCTTATTATTTTTATTTCCCTCTTACAACTTTCCTGCAGCAATTATACGCGCTATAAAAGCTAGTATCATCTAATTAATTAATCTATTAGGTTGCCTGGAAAGTTTATGCCGATATTTTAGGCCAATTAAAACGCACCCCATTCAAATACTAACGATTGATAACCAAACTCTTTACCAAATGCAGCTGCACGTGTCATTTGTTTTCAATAACTGTGATATATTCAGTCAGGTCTCTCGCGCTACCTACCAACAATCGGCACGAACTTTCCGTACAACCTAATACAAACACTAATGCGAATGAACTTACATTCTAAGCTTCTTTGCTTACGAAAAACATGCCGTTCGCATTAACCGTTTCATCGTCGGACGACACGTCAACGACATTTTATGTGTACATTGTTTACACACGGAAACTCACATGTGTGCGTGTGAGTGGCGCAGAACTTAAAGGTGTTACACACACACATAATTTTGTTATATAGTATACTATTGCAAGGCGGATGAAATAAGAAGAGATTTTCTTTAGTATGGAACAGACTCTACTCCTAAATATATAAACCTATTTTAACATAAACAGACCTATTCAGTACCACGACTGAAAGTGGGGAATGAGGTTAGTATTTATTTCACAAAAAATTTAAAACTTAATTTAGCCATATCGCCAACAGTAACATTTTAAAACAGTGTGGTAACACCACTTAAATTATAAAGCTGTTGCTGTCGTGTCGTTCAATAAAAAAACATTCATTAGAGAGGTAATGCGTTGAACCCACCACAGTAATATATTACTAATATTAACATTAATTATTGCTATAATTAACCTACAGTTACTTTACGTCATTTTGACGCAATTTTAACGTCTTCAAAACGATAATTACATACGGTATATTTATACATGTTATATAGTTGAAAGGCGTACAAGAATAATACAAGTAATAAATTAATAATTGACTACTAATAAAAAAATAACTACTCTTAGCTTGATGATAAACGCAAGACTTACCTACTAAGCATACGTAGTACGTCCATAAATAACTCGATATTGCCCATGAATAGTTCACTTCACCTCAAATCATAATGATACACTTTGCTTATTACAAGAAATTACAATTCAACGATACGGGAACACAATTAACTTCAAGGTATTAAGATATAACCCGTACCGGTGAAACAATGTCTATCGTATAATTATACTTAGCAACTATTTCTTATATTCTTCGATGATATTAGTATTCTAGATGAGAGAAAAAGTGTTTCATTAAAAGTTATTCAACATACGGAATGCACATTTTGTTGCTATACACCAAGCGGAATTTCAAGGGAATGTTGCTAGAGTTCATCTCATTGACAGCACTTTATATTCAATCATTCACTTATATGTTTTCAATGCATAGGAATACACTACATAAACATACACTAAGGAAACTTTCTTTAGTGTTTGTATCAGATCTCTAGTCTTGATTTTTCTGTTTCAGAGAAAATCAAATTTTATGACGCCACGTCAATCATCCTTAGCAAGTAGGTACATTGTCATAAGTACGATATTTAAAATGCATTTCGTTACAGATCTTGTTATCCAGTACCTTCATACTTTCTCAATTCCTTTTATGTTGGCTACAAGCAATACTTATACTTCTTCTCTCATTGTATCGCTTCCATTGAAGTCATAGACCGATCTATATTTGATCTTATTAGTGTTCATTTAAGATCTATTTTCGTTTGTACCGAACTGCTTTATGCCGGCGCCCCTTGGTACGGAGTCTCCAAGTCTGGCCCAAGCCCTTCGTCTAAGTATTCTTCCTCATTTTCCGCCAATTCATCGTTATTGTACGACGTTCCGGGAAGAAGAATGTAACGCGCATTTCTGAAACCAAAGATATTTTTATGAATATCTAAAAATTACACATTAAACATTTAATTACCATATAATAATGGTATAATAGTTAAAATTTCCGAGTTTAAAGAATGTGCTAGAATAGGTTTTGTGAACAACGAACTCTAAACAATGGGTAATAGTCGCGGCGAAACTCCCATGAAAAGTTATCATCTTAACATATTTCCGACATGAGTATGCGTTAACTAATTGAGTTATAGGTTATTGTTGTGACTAATTAAGTATGTATTAATATAGCGGTTCATATTTTCATATAGGTAGGATTGGATTGGATTGGTTCATTTTATACGACGATCATTTGAGAGTCTTCCTCCGTATGTAGCTTTGCAGCTTTATAAAAAGAATATTCAATTAGCACTGATCATTCAATCAAGCTTTAGTAGAAATAAGAAAAATTGGGTAGTTTCGGTTCGATTTTAACATTTTTAATGACTAACAGTTCTAAGGTCAAGTCTATTTACTAACGAATAATAACAAACTGATTTTCTTAGCATCTGATATTATCAGCATTTAAAGCTTCAGCTGGACAGATGAATAAAAAAACGAATTACGGCATTAAATTGCCAAGCAAGCCACGTGCAAGTTCGCGGAGTTCACAAACCTTTATGAAAATTATGGAGTACTCTCAAATGCGTATAAGTTTTCTCACAATCCTTCACCAAAGCAAGTGAAAATTATTTCTGAACGTATTTTAAAATGTTAGAAATGCGTGCAAGTTTCTAATTTTCATGCATACAACCCTTTCTGCAGTTTCTCGTTGCTTCTTTTGCGGGAATCCCTCGCGGTAGCGATATGTTAAAATAACTGCATATTTTACTTTCAATAGTGCTCTGTAAAATCTTAGTTCGAATAAATGTCATTTCAATTAATCTTCATCATCTGTGCGGGAGAAGAGCGTAAGAAGTACCTCCAATTACGCCTGGTACCCACGAAAATATCCTGTTCTTAGCGAGAACAGATTTATGTGGCACGCTATTTTTTTAACCTACATATCTCCATACTAACATCATCTTGGTAGGATCGTGAAAAAAATCATTCCAGTACATTTTTACAGTTCCATTTTGCCACTACAAACGAGATCCGGTTGTACAACCTCAATAATAATACAGTATCCCAATTGCATCTGACATCTATGGATTTCTGCACCCAAATGTACATTTTATACTAAAGAAAAGGATATAAACAATACGTTTCCCGCTGAGTGTGAGGTAGCGAGATTGCATACGAGAAAAATCCACCAATATTCAATCGTTACGCAAGACAAGAAGAATGGTATACCTAATCCTGTTGGTGGTGTATCTTACCTTTTCAGTTTGGTTAACTTTGGTTACAAATGTTAATACGATAACAGACCATATTATAATCTATAGGTATTAATTGTATTAAAATATTTTAGAAAAAATCAAATCGGTATTCACGTAGACTTCGATAACAACTGTTGTGTAAAAATGTAAATCTGTATAATGTATCTGTACCACAACTGCGTCAACGTTAGTGTCAACGGCAATGCCAGAATGCGCCCTTATTAACACGTTATATGCTTGGCTACATTAATGGAGTTCTACACTAATTTTACTCTCCGATATAGTGTCGATAACGCGGTAATTAGCGAGTTAAACTGATGGAAACACCTGCGTAGCGCCATTTTTAGTACGCTTATTAACGCATTACAACGTAGATGAAGTAGTGACATAAGGAATAACATTTCGTTATACATTTCAGGCCCCCAAAAAGTGAGTATTTATTAGTAAACAGTATATGAAATATTCCCTTATAGATAACGACTTTCATTTCGCTTCCGGAAACCTGTACCTTAGTCTCCACACTCATAAGGTATTTAGTTATTTAAACGAATACATTATATTATTTGTATACGTAAAAGAAAACTAAATGTTACCCCACACTTACTGCCATACATCAATTGAAATGCATTTTAATTGGTTAAACCGTTTCTGAGATTGGCACGAACAAACGCACAAACGGACATAAAATCCAAAATCATTGTTATGACGTTAATCCTTCAGTTCATCATCTATATATAATCGTGTGCGTAACAGACATCGCTACGTCGTTTTTATGTGATAGCAAACGAGCTTGCAGACGTAATATATGACGGTAAGATAATATGACACATTGATATATGTACGGTAGGAAGTACGTAAATTACTTATATTATAACGTATGACAAACAGAGTGCAGGCGGCGCTTAAACCGATGTTGCAATTCAATTCTTAAAGCCAGTTTCAATCTATCCATTGTCATTCAACTTCTAAGATTAATATCCGTTTAATTTTTGTATATCGAAGCTTTAAATCAATTTCATAAACATAAATATATTGTACGTTAAACCAAAAAATGCAGATACAACTGTAGTACGACCTTTTACCGACAGTTTAACCACCGCACGCTAAAAAAGTTTAGTTTAGCTCGCATAGTTAAGACAGTTTTTCATACATGTACGTTCATCGCAAACAATGCCATCTAAGCTAACTAAAATATCCCAAGTAGGTCTAACTTAGTCGTATAGGCCGATACGAAGCTACGCGGACTAAGTTAAGCCCCTCTCACCCCCTTGCGTTACCCCTCTGACGCCTTTCGCTAGTGTTTTTTAGTGTTTGATCATTATTTTATTTTTCGGTGAACGAACAATTATTTCTTTAACTTAGTTTTTTTCACTGACCTTAGTTTCTACTTATTTTAGCTGGCGGTGGACATTGGGCTTTAGAGATAGATAGTTTACGAACAGACTTTGATCTCTATTTACTCATGTATATGTACATATTATTCGTGGAATAACTTCCTTCCAGCAATTTTGTTCCAGTCTGAAGGGTTCTTGGTTGCCGATTACACCGGTACAAAAGGCGATATAAAACTTCCCTAAAGGCTATCAATGCATCTTTCATTAACTTCGAGTGAGAGAATTACTAACTTATCGCTTACTAATACTTACTAACAGGTTTACCTACACTAACGAAGGAATAATAACAAATCGATATTCTCTAACTCCAAATACTAACTCGACTTACTAGTAATTCCTACAGTGCTTTCGTGTCGTCTAGTTTGAAGTTTGTCAACAGATATTCTTTACCAGGGAATGTTAGTACTGAAAGCTCGTTCGCTATCCTTGTTCCATAAACAAATGTAAGTATACATACGTATAGAGTTTATATTGCTATATTGGTGGTTATATTGATATGGGTCCTCCTAGTAATACCCAATAGTGATGAGCCTAGGCTCTAGTACTATCTAGATAGTACTATCTTGGGAATCTAGTACTATCTAGATAGTACTAGATTCCCAAGCATCCCTGCCATGTAAATGAACTACTACAGACGGATATTTACAAATAAGCAGCATAGCTTCGTAACTGTAGCGTATTTACAAATTCGTATATACACCCATATATCATAGTATACGTAATATATGAGTAAGCAGATAAATGATATTACTTTTTGTGTCAGAAGCAAAGCGATTAAATCATAATATAGACTATATGTAAAGTTGGATATTTTATGTTCAATTTTACACGTAATTCTACTGTTATGAAAATGCAAGTTATGCCACTGTATGTTCGAATTATACTTTTTATACCTATATCTTTTAAAATACCTACTGGAAAGAAAGTGACGAAAATTTTATTGAATATAATGTAATATCAATGAATAAGGAAAATAAATAAAAACACAGCAAAACCAAAATCGGTTTATTTATAAAGGAAAAAAAGTACAATATTAACTTAATTTATTCAAATTATAATTTGGCTATAGGCATACTAACATATTTTGTTGCAGCTTGTATAATATATGTTGTTATTATTATCATCTTAATTTTATTAATATCACTTAAGAATATTTAAAAAACAAAATTTGTAATATGTAAACTGTATTCCTTTTTTAAAAATTAAAAGTAAATGTTTGACTACTGTCCCACTTAACAATAAATAACTCTTGCTTTGAACAATAAAGAAAAAACAAAACATTTAATATGCCATTACCAAATCATAAACAATAACTTATTTTTTTTTTATAAACCTAAAGCTATTCAATAACAAACTATTCAGAATGGCGGCTAAAACGTCAAATTCGGATACACATTGAAATAAATGCACGGCGAAGGATAGAAATCAAAAATGCCAGTGATAAATTTTATACACATTTTATTTACAAAATGTGTTTGTTGGTTTATCACAGATCAAATTTAATATTACTACGTCATCATATAACAACAAATTTAATTAAATATTTCTCCATAAGCCTCGACAGCTGTTGAATTTTATTCACTTTTTAAATAACATTTATAATTTTTTAAACACTTTTAAGCAAGTATGATAGTGTAGCCAAGTATGGCACGGAGCGCCTTACTATTATACATCATTTAAAATTAAAGTTTTACTAAATTTACTCTCAATCTGTTATTTAGGAAAGATATAAATTGAAATTTAATCTTTTGAAATTTAATTGTAACCATGAAATAATCATTTGTTATCTTAGTATGTTGATTTCTTTCTATTCAAGAATATTATAATAAATTAAAAAGTTATTCATATTACAATGATATTAACTTGACATTACAGTTGTCTTTGTCTCAAATCCTGTTAACGGTCTTTAAAATGGAACTAAACCCATTCTTATAAAACTTTGCACTCATAATGTTTTCCCTTGTAAATATAAGATTATGAAAGTTTCATCTTGAACACAAGGGATAATGAAATTCAGAGATGGCTTTTTTATATTCAACCAGATCATATTCAGTTGTAATTATAAAACATTTGATTTAATCATATGGCAGTAAAATTTAGTATCATGTATAGTTGCCATTGCTAGCTAACCGATCGACATTGACATGGCGGTTACAATATTTGAATTACTGTATGTTTCCATTGAAATATTGTTTCAAGCTTCTTGGAACTTACTATTTTTTTAGGGATTTTAAGTGGGATTAAATGTTTTGAAATATGGTAACACCTTGAGTGCTCTGGGTTCACATTACACTATGATTCTAAAAAAAATTTGATGGTCTGCTAGTTCTGCTTCTTTGCGATACGACTACCCACATCGATAAAAATTAATCTGAAATCCTATCTCTTTTTTATGTTATAACTTTAATTTACACCATATTAATGAAAAAAAAATGTATGTGTAAAAACGGCGCCAAAATTAGCTAGTAACTCCAAAAAGTTTTTTTTTAACACAAGTTTTTAATTTACCTGTTTAATTTTTTTATGAATATGTAGTAAGTATTATTCAAATTTTAACATTAATAATTATGTATTCCTGCTAGTATATAAATAATAAACAAGTTGCCAAATAAAATACTTATTCAGATATTTGTTCTGATTGTCAATAACCGGAACACGAGCGATTCTTTTATTTTGAGTTCTGCCTGTCCCTTATTAGTTCACCAAAACTGTATGTAATTTTGTATCTCTTTTAATGTAACACTAGTTATTGATAAAAGTATATTTGTAGTTATATAAATTTGTTTAATAGCAATTCCACATTTACTTTTATAATAACTGAAATATTTTTTTTGAAATATTTATGTTATAATTATATTATATTATTAATT
>DWPA01001159.1:0-19788 GCA_018251375.1 Calpodes ethlius
GACCAATTTTCGACAGATGGCGCCACTGTGATTACCTTATTTTAGTTTTTGGCGTCAACGCGCGCAGGTACAGCTAGTCAAAAATATATTTATTCGTAAAATATTTTTTCCTTTTAGAAGTTCATACAATGAATGCATTCACCTTGTGCACTATCTGTAGCCAACCTATTTGCACATAGCTGTTAGATAGACAGTTCGGGTACATACAGCTTCGGTTATCCCAGACATTTAGGTAACTTGTGTACTTACCGGAGAAGATAAATACCAAGAAAAATATGATACCTACATCAAACCTGAAATACAGTAACTGGAAAACAGTAATAATTATCCAAGTGGTATAATAAGATAGAAAATTACGCATTTTTCTTAGATTAACTATTGACGCTGCAACGAATATAAAATGGATATAAAACACACTTACTGGTCGACACGGCATTGGCGTAACGTCTTCAGCGGTGGAGACGTAACTCTGTGATATCGTATTGTTAGCGCACTGTCTATGACGCCGCGACGTAAAAATGCCGATTTCTAAATAATGTTTATACTGTACTGAAATATTACTTTACCGAAGCTCGAACGACTGTAACTTATTGCAAACAGTATTATAGCCTAAAATTTAAAATTCGAGGATATTTAAAGTCACAATCCGATACGGGAAAATAATATCCGTATCGTTGATATTAACGACACGGGACCGGCAACGGATATCATCTTTTTCAGTCACAACGCTGAAAGTATTGACTTTGGTATATAAATAACATCGTTTTGTATTGTTACAGCGTACCGAAAGTGCCAGAGCGACGACTTCCAATGCGGGGTGGAGGGCATCAGCACGGGCAAGGTGTCTTCCCAAGGACCCTGCATAGCTAAGGAGAAGAGATGTGACGGGTCAGTGTCATAAAAACCTTCCGCCAAATAATTTCTTTAAAACAAAAAAGAGTCCATGTATCGGGTGGATATGCTAATTAATTTATTCCATTGAATTGTTTGGAAGGAATCGCTTGGACATTATATTATATGCACCAATTAGGAGCATTACATTCAGTTTGTTATTGTGTGCAAAGGATAAGGTGCTTTAAATAAAATAAGTAGTTGAACTAATCACCTATTACATTATGTTAAATATTTCAGGTACTTAGACTGTAGGACGGGCAAGGACGAGCAGGGGTGTCCGGGGGAGCCGCTGGCGTGCCGGCTCGACCAGTTCCGGTGCGCGGCGGGCGACAAGTGCGTGGACGCCAGCGCCAAGTGCGACCACAAGGACGACTGCGGAGACAACTCTGATGAAGCTTTTTGCAGTGAGTGTTGGTCCTGTCACTGCATATTGTGTTGCTTGCCAAATTAAATTTCATCGTCATCGATCTCATGGAGGATGTCTACCGTTCTATTTTACGATTATTTTGGACATATAAATTGAACATAAAAATATAACAACTGCATCTAGGCAGTCTAGTTTCAACTTATCTTGTCGATGGTCAATTTTGTTATACATAAAATGTTACATCTGTGCATCTTGCAGATTTCCCACCGTGTCACATCGGGCAGTTCAGGTGCAGCAATGCGCTATGCATTCCCGCCACGTACCACTGCGATGGGTACAAGGACTGCGCGGACGGCTCCGACGAGGCCAACTGCACCGCCATCGCGTGTCCCGACAACAAGTACCTGTGCCCCAAGGGCGGCCCCGGCGGCACCCACAAGTGCATCGCCAGGTCGCAGCTCTGCGACGGGAAGAGGGACTGCGAGGACAACGCCGATGAGGAAACCGCCTGCTGTAAGCGATTATGCCTAAAGCCATTGTAGATTGTGTAGACAAAAAAAATATGGGAGAGTCAAATACTTAAAATGCAACTCATCGCTCTGCCATATCTACCGCTTCCAGTTGTTGATAGAAATGCTATTAAAGTTTGACGACTTCTTTATATGTACTCGTTGCCATTCCAGCGACCGCATCATGTCCCGTGTTGGACTGTCAGTATAAGTGTGTGGCGTCACCGAGCGGCGGCGCGTGCGCGTGCGCGGCCGGCCTGGCGCTGGCCGCCGACAACCGCACGTGCGCAGACCGCGACGAATGCAAGGAGTGGGGACCCTGCCACCAGCTGTGTGTCAACACGCCCGGATGTGAGTTCTCTGTACTATCAGACAGACAATGACGCGCCACCACCGGTGATTCACTATCTGTCGAACATCAAAATTCATTTTCTTTTGTATTTGTACCTGAATGGACTGAAATAACGAATTTTGTATTACATGGTAGCCTACACATGCGCCTGCGCTCCCGGATATTCGCTGCTGGACCGCGGACGGTGCGTGGCGCGTGGAGCGGGGGGCACGGGTGGTGCGGGGAGTGCGGGCGGTACGGGGGGTGCAGGAGCCACGCTGGCGCTGGCATACGAGCGGGGTGTGCTGCGACTGGACATGGTGGGGCGCGCGCCCGCACCGCTGGCTAACGCCTCCGCCGCCGCCGGCCTCGACTATCACTACCGAAGGAATCTCCTGTTCTGGTCTGACCTCAAAACCCGAAAGGTAATTTATCACACTTTACAGACAGTGTCATACTCACTAATTCATTGTAAAAAAAGAACCGTTATCATCATTGTTAATTATGTTATCAGTTGATTTTTCTGAGTTGTCTGAGTTTCTGATTGTTGTCAGTTGAGTTTCAATTGATATTTTTGCAGCTACTTCGAAACATCCAATCCAGTAACCAACAAAGTAACTGATATTTTAACATGCAGGTGCACTTTTTCCTCTGCCAAATGATGTAGTAACAACAGTATTATAAAATTAAGTTCAAGAAAAATTGTTATTATGAATTCCCTTCCCAGCATAAAAAGCAGTAGTGAAAATAATTGTAATAACCTAGTGCCATTTCAACATTCGCAGATACACACGCAGCAGCTGAACGCGCCGGCGGGCATCTCGAGCTACATCGGGAGCGACATCACGGTGGCGGGCTCGTGGGCGCCCGTGGCGCTGGCCGTGGACTGGGTGGGTGACAAGCTGTACGTGGCCGACGCCATCGGGCAGAAGATCGACGTGTTCGAGTTGGACGGCCGCTGGCACGCCGTGGTGCTCGGCTCGAACCTTACCAGCCCCGCGGACATCGCGCTCGACCCCACCCTCGGCCTCATGTTCGTCGCCGACAGCAGTCAGGTACGTTATTAATAAGTTACGTTATAAAGTAATTATTTTATTACAAGTAACTTAAACAATAAGATTTACCTAAAACTTCCTATCAAATGACAGCAATAGAAATATAACACCGTAAAAAAAATCATAACTGGTAACATTTTCCAGATTATTCGAGCGAACATGGACGGAACCCATTCAAAATCTATAGTCTCCGAAGCAACGTACAAGGCTTCCGGAATCGCAGTGGATACGATCGCTCGAAGGATATTCTGGTGTGACTCTTTACTGGACTACATCGAAACGGTGGATTACGACGGCAACCATAGGTTCCTCGTGCTCCGAGGACAGCAGGTGCCCAGTCCCTCGCGGCTGGCCCTGTTCGAGGACAGGGTGTACTGGTCAGACAGCACCAAGCAAGGAATCAGTTCCGTTAATAAGTACGAGGGAGCGTCCAGCATCCAAGCCATATACAAAATGAAAGATATCAGGGATCCCAAGGCCGTGACCGTGATACATTCGCTGAAGCAGACCTCGGTGAACAATCCCTGCGGGAACAATAATGGCGGCTGCCAGCAGATGTGTATCGTGACGGCCTTGCAGAATGGCGGCTTGGGGTACCGCTGCGCCTGCAATATCGGTTACAAGTTACAGATGGATCTGAGAAACTGCATCCTCGTCGAGGAGTTCCTCATGTATTCCCAGCAAAGATTCATCAAGGGCAAGGTTTTGGACCCGGTTATCGAAGGTTTCAGCGACGCCATCCTGCCCGTGGTGTCCAGAAGAGCAAGATTCGTCGGATTAGATTTCGATTACAAGGACGAACATATCTACTACTCGGACGTCCTGCAGGACGTCATCTACCGAGTGCACAGGAACGGATCCACCAGGGAAATCGTGCTCGCGTCTCAAAACGAGGGCGTGGAAGGCTTGGCGGTGGACTGGGCCTCGAAGAACCTCTACTACATCGATTCCAGGAAGGGAACGCTGAACGTGTTGTCGACTTCGAACGTGGCTTACAAGAGAACGCTACTCAAGGACCTGAAGAGACCTCGCGCCATCGTCGTCCATCCCAACAAGGGTTTCATTTTCTTTTCGGAGTGGGATCGACCGGCGAACATAAGTCGGGCTAACACGGACGGGAGCGGTCGGCTGGTGTTTGAGAACGTGACGCTAGGTTGGCCAAACGGTCTATCGATAGACTTCGACAAGAACAGATTATACTGGTGCGACGCCCTCCTGGACCACGTCCAGCACTCCCAGCTGGATGGGACCGACGTCAAGACGGTGAACTCGAGGCTGATCAGGCATCCCTTCTCGATCGTGATCCACGGAGACTGGATGTACATCACCGACTGGAGGCTAGACGCCATCGTGCGCCTGCATAAGCTGACCGGCGAGCAGGAGGACATCATGGTCCGCGAGCCGCAGACCAACAGGCTCTACGGAGTGAAGGTGTACAGCCGACAGGTGCAGAAGATCGACCCCATGCAGCCCTGCGCGCACAACAATGGAAACTGCCAGAAGCTTTGCTTCGCCATCCCGCGGAACAACACTGAGCTACTGACCGTCAAGTGCGGCTGCCCGTATGGGGAGAAGCTGGCCCCGGATAGCGTCAGCTGCATGGCCGACCCGAACTCGGAGCCGCCGGTGCAGGCCTGCCCCAACACGTGGGACTTCACGTGCAACAACCAACGTTGCATCCCCAAGAGCTGGGTGTGCGACGGTGACGACGACTGCCTCGACAACAGCGACGAGGAGCAGAACTGCACCAGTGAGTAACTTTCATACCTCGATTTATTGGTTATTATACTGCAGCCCTTGCAACAAATATAGAAAAAATTTTATATTTGAAATACGCCCACTAATACGTCTAAAATAATACAAAGGTGTATAAGTGACAAGGGCTTCAAACAAGCCTGTCAAACAAGTGGGGACTCAAATGACGTATAATAATTTTTAGAGACAACGTGCAGCGCTTCGGAGTTCATGTGCAAATCGGGGCGGTGCATCCCGGCGATGTTCAAGTGCGACTCGGAGAACGACTGCGGCGACTTCTCGGACGAGACGGGCTGCGTCAACGTGACGTGCAGCTCATCGCAGTTCCAGTGCGACAACGGCCGCTGCGTGCCTAACACCTGGAAGTGCGACTCCGAGAACGACTGCGGCGACAGCTCCGACGAGGGCGCCCACTGCGCCGAGAAGACTTGCGCCTACTTTCAAGTGAGTTTTGTTCGAAGTGTGCTATTATGGCTCACTCGGCTCACCTATATTTTCTGTACCCAAATTACCTAGCAACTGTCAAAAAGTCCTCCTCCTCCTTTATATACCTCTTGTGAACGGCGAAACTGCTGAAAGTATTGTTTTTAACCGGTGCCGTGAATACAGCGATAACTTTCTACATAGACACAACACACAATATTTATCCTATTTTCTTATAATATTACTAGAGCTTCATTTTGTTGTGTGCGATACTATTTACGAAAATATCAACTTGACATGCAATAGTTCACGTGCCCCCGGACTGGCCACTGCATCCCCGCATCGTGGGTGTGCGACGGCGACGACGACTGCTACGACAAGCAAGACGAGGCGGACTGCCCGCCGGTGTCGTGTCTCGCCAGCCAGTTCAAGTGCGCCGACCTAAAGCAATGCGTACAGGTAATTATAATATTTTATATATATTTTTTTACCAAAGAAAATTACATTGTGAAACTCCAAATGAAACTATCAAAAAAGTTTTTAATTTAAAATCGGCTGTTTCATTCTTAATTTCAACTAATTACTTCCTCGAGTGAAATCAACCGCGGATGTCGATATCCCAGCGGCAATTAGTTCGTCTACGTCGTTGACATCTTTCGCTTCTTCACTAAACGACACGACTATTGTACACGGGAACTTCCATGAGAGAGTGTGAATGAATTGTCGTTCAATGAAGTAGAGAAATGAAACAAAGCGGTTGGTTTGTTTCGCAGGAGGCTTACAAATGCGACGGTATTCCGGACTGCAACGACGGCAGCGACGAGGCGGGCTGTCCGTCGCTGGCGCCGCACCAGTGCGCGCCCGACAAGCAGTTCCAGTGCGGCTCCTCGGGCATCTGCATCCCGCGCACCTGGTACTGCGACGGTATGTCACACCAACGTTTTGATTTAATTTCAATATCATTTGAAAATATTATTACAGTTTTGTACAAGTTTGTCTTGTTTTGCTATGGCAGTACAGTTACGTAATATTATTTGCTAGCATCAGCGTATACATTATTTAATTTAAATAATTACGGTAATATAAATGATCGAAGAGAGTAATGGACCAAGAATTAATCTATCTTAGACGTGTCAGATCCTAAATTGCAATGGTCGTAAATCATTACCGTGTACCAGTCAATTATTATTAATTTAAATGTTGAGTATTATCACAAGTGTATTTATAAATTTGTGTTCGACCGGCAAAATTGAATTTAAGTGATTCAACTAATTGATGTACAGGCACGCCGGACTGCGAGGACCTGTCGGACGAGCCGGCGGCGTGCGGCGCGGCGGCGTGCGGCGCCGGCCAGTTCCGGTGCGCGTCCGGCCGCTGCATCTTCAAGGCGTACGTGTGCGACGGCCGCGACGACTGCGGCGACGGCTCCGACGAGAGCGTCGAGCTCGCCTGCAAGCCGCCCGTCTTCAGGTACAATCAATGCGTAGTGGTCGCCCGTAGTTTAAGTTCCTGTGAATTACGCGACGAGTTGGTTGCGCAAGCTACCTACCTAGTGGATGCCACAAGCTCGTGACTTGACGTGTTCATCATTTTAGGCCGATAGGATGTGATTAAAAAGAACCTACCGGCGATTAAGGCCTAACCTAGTGAAACGGTATAAATGAGCTAAAAGTAGTCAATGAATTTTTTTTTAGGTATTACACCGACAGAATGCACGACTTTGGTTAGATATACAGTGAGAATTATTCTTGGTAGCCGAGTAGTAGTGACAGGAAGCGATTCTAATTTAGATTATTTATTACTTTAGATGTCCTTCTGGCCAGTGGTCGTGCCCCGGCGTGTCCGGCAAGTGCGTGAACATCACCCAGGTGTGCGACAGCAATCCCGACTGTCCTAACGGAGCCGACGAGGGCCCGGGCTGCGACTTCGCCGAGTGCGAGCATCGCACCGGCCTCTGCACTAACACCTGCAAGCAGACCCCGAGCGGGCCGCTGTGTCTCTGTCCCAGCGGGGAGGAGCTGGAGGCGGACGGGTTCACCTGCAAGGACATCGACGAGTGCAATCCTCCGGGCCTGTGCTCGCAGACGTGCACGAACACCAAGCGATCCTACTTCTGCGGGTGCGTCGAAGGATACCAGTTGGCCGGCGACAAGCACTCGTGCAAGGCCAACAATCACTCTAGCGCCTTTCTGATCATATCGAACAGGCACTCCATTCTCGTGGCCGACTTGAATGAGCAGGGGCTGGAGAGGGTGCCTATTAACGTGGAGAACGTCGTCGCGACCGCCTCCAACATGCACACGGGCACCATATTCTGGTCTGATATGAAGCTGAAGAAGATATCCCGGCTAGATCGCGGCAGCGAGCCTCAGGTCATCATTTCCACCGGGCTCGATCTGGTAGAGGGCCTGGCGTACGACTGGGTCGGAGGCAACATCTACTGGTTGGACAGCAAGCTCAACACGATCGAAGTGGCCAAGGAGGACGGCAGCGCGAGGACGGCCTTGATGAGCGGGAACATCACCCAACCTAGAGGCATGTGTCTGGATCCTGCGCCGAATGCGAAATGGCTGTTCTGGACCGACTGGGGAGAGAACCCCCGGATCGAGCGAGTCGGCATGGACGGAACGCAGCGCATGGCCATCATTACCACAAAAATCTACTGGCCGAACGGCTTGACCCTGGACACGGCTACGCAGCGAGTCTACTTTGCTGATTCGAAGTTAGATTTCATCGATTTCTGCTACTATAACGGATCGGGAAGACAGCAGGTGCTGGCCGGGAGCCACTACCTATTACACCCCCATTCGCTGACGCTGTTCGAGGAGACGTTGTACTGGACCGACCGGCAGCTTAACAGGGTGCTATCGGCTCACAAGTTCCTGGGCACCAACCAGACGGTAGTGTCGCACTTGATATCGCAGCCGCTCTCGATCCACGTCCACCACCCGTCACTGCAACCTCAGTATCCGTCTCCGTGCAAGAAGGATTCCTGTCAACATCTCTGTTTGCTTAGTCCGAACAAGTCAGTAGAATACACTTGCATGTGTAAGCCAGGATTTAAACTCTTGCCGGATGGAAAGTGTATTGAAGGTAACAAACTACTACAATAATAATATATTTATTACTTTCTGACTCGGCTTTTAGATATAGACATTTTTTTTTTATTTTCAGAGGAAACATCCTACTTGATGATATTGAAGGGATCACAAATTATTGACTTGGCGACGGACGGGTCCGGCAGAGCTGGCCAGTTGTCTCCCGTTGTTGGAATTCAAGGTAATTAAGAAAATTACAACAAAACGGTTTCATAAGCCTCGTAATGTATAAGCTATTATAAATTATGACATAATTCGCAGGAGGAGTCCAGTTGGACTACGATCGTCAAGGTCATATGCTGTACTGGCTTCAGTCGATATCGGGAGACGGCGATGACGAGAACTGCACGGTGTACAGCATGCCGTACGGAGGGGGCAACAAGATGGAGTTCTTCGGACAGGACACGGGCATCGTGGGGGCTCCCTCCTCCATCGCATTCGATTGGCTCGGCCGAAATCTGTACTTGGCCAACAGGGTGGCTAGCAACATCGAACTTATCAGGGTAGACGGCAAGGTCAAGTACAGAAGCATCGTGCTCGCTAATGACGGCAGCAAGGCTTCGGTCGCTAAACCAAAGGGAATATGTTTGGATCCGACCGAGGGGTGAGAAACTTAAATTTTTTTTTTGAGATATTTCACACTTGATACATTCATTACCTAATTATAATATTTTTTTTTGTTTTAGAAAAATATACTGGGCCGACGAGGGTGGATACGGAGTACCGGCCAAGATAGGCAAAGCGAATATGGACGGCTCCTATCCCGTCATCCTGGTCGACACCATCGAGCGACCGGAGGCCGTGGCCATCGACATCGAGAAGAAGATCGTGTACTTTAGCACACAGTACCCCGCGAGCATCAACAGCGTTAACACCGAGGGCAACGACCGCAAGACAATTCTCACCGAAGACAACGCAATATCCTACCCCAAGGTCATCGCAGTGCTAGACTCGAGGCTGTACGTCCTGGATCCCAGGCACGAGAAGATCATCAAGGCGGACCTCCCGAACGGAGATAATATCAAAGTCATAATGGACAACGAGAGCGACCTTAAATCGCTGACGATATTCCAAAAGAGAAAAATGATGCATCATCCCTGCTCCCAGAACAACGGTGGATGTGAACAGATATGTATCCCCGGCGAGGGCGGATCGCGGGTTTGCGCCTGCTCCGTCGGCTACCGGAAGGAGAATGAGGTCAATTGCGTGGCTTACAAGACTTTCGCTGTAGTATCGCAGCTAGATCTTATCCGCGGATACAGCTTGGACAGCAGCGCCGAGGCCATGGTGCCCGTGACCGGCCTAGGACATCACATTCTCCACGTCGATGTTCACTTCGCCGACAACTACATTTACTGGGTGGAGTTTAACAGGGGACAATGGAATGGTATATTCCGAATCCGACCGAACGGGACCGAGCTGGAGCACGTCATTAAGGATGGCATCGGCAGCAACGGAATCCGAGGCCTGGCGGTGGACTGGGTTGCTGGTAATCTGTACTTCACGAACGTCTTCCCGCATGAAAATTACGTAGAAATGAGTTGGCTCGATGGCTCCAACAGAAAAGTACTCGTAAAGACGACCATGGATGCTCCGAGGGAGTTGGCAGTTAATCCTCTCAAGAGACTGCTGTACTGGATAGACTATGGCCAGTATCCTCGCATCGGAAAAGCTTACCTCGATGGAAGCAACTGGCAAACGGTAGTAAGTTCAGGAATATCCAACCCCAGAGATCTGACGATAGATATGCTGACTCACGACGTCTACTGGGTCGACTCCAAGCTGGACCAGATACAGAAAATATCGTACAATGGTGGAAATAGGCAGCTCATTCGATCGAACCTTCCCAACCCCATGGGTATCGCTATACATACGGGAAGCGTTTACTGGGTGGACCGAAACCTACAGACCATATATAAGGCCTCGAAGTTACCTGGAAACATGTCAATGCCGGAGAAAATGCGTACGAATCTTCCAAAACTGAGGGATATTGTGATATTTGACGTGAACAACCAGCCCACCGACGACAACAACCCGTGCCGGAAGTTGGGCAACGGCGGATGCGATCAGCTCTGTTTCAGCTATCCCCCGGAGGCAAACAAGCCCTACACCCACAAGTGCGAGTGTGCCACGGGCCAAATATCGGCGAGCAACCCGAAAAAGTGCGACGTCGTCGACGAGTATCTCGTCTTCACGACCAGGACGGAAATCCGCGCCGTTAACTTGGATCCGAAATCGACGGGAGTTCCGTTCAAACCCATCGGCAACCTAACAAACGTCGTCGGCGTCGAGTTCGATTATGCCGATAACAGGTTATTCTTCACTCAAATTCGGCCGTGGGCTAGGATAGCTTGGATGTCCGTTAACAATCCAGAAGCTTCTAGCATCCAAAATATTATTAACAAAAACATCAACCCCGAAGGTATCTCTTACGACTGGACCCAGAGGAAAATATACTGGACGGATAGTTCTAACAATTCTATTTATGCCATGAATCTCGACGGAACCGAAATGGTTATGATAGCCAGGGTGGAGCGACCCAGAGCCATCGTCGTAGATCCTTGCAACGGCACATTGTACTACACCGACTGGGGTCGCTTCGGAACATCTGGAAAAATATACAGAACTACGATGGCGGGATCCCTCAAGAAGGCCTTCATCGACAAGGACCTCTCTCAGCCCAGCGGTCTCACCATAGACTTTGATGAAAATATGCTTTACTGGACAGACGCGGTGCGTGAGAAAATCGAACGATGTAAGTTAGATGGAACGGGCCGAGAAGTCTTAATATCGGCCACGATCTATCCATTCGCCATAACAGTGTTCGGAAATTACATCTACTGGACCGACTTGCAGTTGCGGGGAGTATACCGAGCCGAGAAGCACACGGGCGCCAACATGATCGAAATGGTCAAAAGATTGGAGGATTCGCCTCGGGACATCCACGTTTATAGTACCAGTCGACAGAAGTGCCAGAAGAACCCCTGCAATATCAGCAACGGAGGTTGCGCTCAGAGCTGCCATCCGGCACCAAATAACTCAGTCGAGTGCAAGTGTGACGACAACACCAAGTTGGTTAACGAGGGACGAATGTGCGTGGCCAAGAATATCACCTGCGACCCCAGCAAATTCTTTTGCGCAAACGGCAAGTGCATTAGTCGCATGTGGTCCTGCGATGGAGATGACGATTGTGGCGACAACTCCGACGAGGACAAGAACTACTGCGCCTACCACTCCTGCTCGCCCAATGAGTTCCGATGCAACAACGGCAGGTGCATTTTCAAGTCTTGGAAGTGCGACCACGAAAATGACTGCAAGGACGGCTCCGACGAGGAGGGCTGCGTTTATGCGCCATGTGAGGAGGGCGAATTCACCTGTCTCAACTCTCGATGCATCGCGATGTCGCAAGTCTGCAATGGCATCAACGATTGCAAGGACAACGTGACGTCCGACGAGACCCACGAGCGATGCCCGAGGAACACCACGTGTCCGGCAAACCATCTCAAGTGCGAGAAGACGAACATTTGCGTGGAATCCTACTGGCTCTGCGATGGTGACAACGACTGCGGCGACAACTCCGACGAGGATCCCCTTCACTGCGCTCAACGGACCTGTCCGCAGAATAGCTTCCGGTGCCCAAATCATCGCTGCATTCCGGCGACGTGGTATTGTGACGGCGATGACGACTGCGGCGACGGGGCCGACGAGCCGCCAGAATACTGTCGATCAGAGGGCAGAACTTGCTTCGGGGACCTGTTCACCTGCGACAATGGAAACTGCATACCGAGAATATACATCTGCGACGGGGATAACGACTGTCTCGACAACAGCGACGAGGACAACCGTCACCAATGTAACGAGAGGAAGTGCGATGCAGAAACCGAATACACTTGTGCCGAAAATAAGCTCTGGGGACGAGCCCAGTGCATCCCTAAGAAGTGGATTTGCGACGGTGACCCGGACTGCATCGACGGAGCCGATGAAAATACTACGATCCACCACTGCTCTACACCCACGCCCTGCTCGGAGGATCAATTCCAGTGCAAGAACGGAAGATGCATCAACGTCGGGTGGGTGTGCGACCACGACAACGACTGTGGGGACGGATCCGACGAGGGAAAGCAATGCAACACTCAGTACAAGCAGTGCACCGATCAGGAATTCAAGTGCCAGAACTTCAAGTGCATAAGGAACCACTTCAGATGCGACGGTGAGGACGACTGCGGCGATCACTCCGACGAGGTCGACTGCGCGAAGCAGAACAAGACGTGCCCCGCCGGCCAATTCAAGTGTAACAACGACCAGTGTATCGACAACAGATTGGTTTGCAACAAGGTGTCCGACTGCTCCGATGACTCCGACGAGCCTGCCCACTGCAACGTGGACGAGTGCGCCAAGCTGGAGATCAACCAGTGCGGCCACAAGTGCATCGACACGTTGACCGGCTACTACTGCGACTGTAATCAAGGGTATAAGCTGCTGAGCGACGGCAAGGCCTGCTCCGACATCGACGAGTGCGTCGAAACTCCTGGAGTTTGCTCACAGTACTGCTCAAATACTCCCGGCTCCTACTACTGCAAATGTAACGATCAGTACTATGAACGGGAGCGCGACGAGCACACCTGCAAGCGAAAGGACAACATCACTGCCTGGGTTATATTCACCAACAAGTATTACGTTAGAAATATGTCGATCGATGCGAGCCTTTACAATTTGGTTCACCAGGACCTCATGAACGTTGTCGCGATCGACTTCGATGTGAAGGAGCAGAAGATGTATTTCGCTGACGTTTCCGCTAAAACAATTTATCGATCAGATTACTCCGATCCGAACCCGACGAAGGAGGTGGTCGTTAGACATGACTCTCATGGACTCGAGGGCATCGCGGTCGACTGGATCGGAAGGAAGCTCTATTGGCTAGACCGACACTCGAAAAATCTGGACGTTTCCGAACTAGACGGTACCAGAAGAAAGACCTTGAAAACGGGCATCGCGGATCCTCGCGCCATAGTCGTTCATCCGGGCACCGGGTACCTCTACTACACTTCGTGGCATCTTCAAGCCTACATCGGTAAAATAGGCATGGACGGGTCGAATTTCACTGCGATCTTGAATTGGGAGGACGATATCGCCTGGCCAAACGCTTTGACAATCGACTACTTCACGGACAGGATCTACTGGGCCGACGCTCACTTGGACTACATCGGCTCGGCTGACTTGGAGGGCAAGCACAGACACGTGGTGCTTTCGGGCAGCAAGGTGCCTCATGTGTTCGCTTTGAGCTTGTTCGATGACGAAATCTATTGGACTGACTGGAATCTCAAGGCCATAAGCAAGGCAAACAAGCACTCTGGAGAAAACCTAACTACCCTCAGGAATACCACCCATCGACCGTACGACATTCATGTGGTGCATCCCCTGAGACAGCTCCCGTATCCAAACCCGTGCGGCACCAACAATGGAGGGTGCTCCCACCTGTGCCTCATAGCCCCGCCTCACGAATCCAGCTATCTAAACATCGAAGGATACGGCGAAGAGGGTGCGACGACTTACAAGTGCGCCTGCCCGAACCAGTTCTATCTCGCACGAGACATGAAAACTTGCATCGCCAACTGTACCGACGGCCAACACAGGTGCAACGGCCGCGACGAGAAATGTATTCCTTGGTTCTGGAAGTGCGACGGCGAGAAGGACTGCATGGACGGATCCGACGAGCCCGACACCTGCCCCGTGCGACACTGCCGCGCGGGATCGTTCCAGTGCAAGAATACGAACTGCACGCCCGCCGCCACCATCTGCGACGGCACTGACGACTGCGGAGACGGCAGCGACGAGGCGCAGTGCGCCCACGAGTGCCCGCTCCTCGAGTTCAAGTGCAAGTCTAGCGGCAGATGCATCCTCGATAGTTGGAAATGCGACGGCGACACCGACTGCAAGGACAACAGCGACGAGGATCCGGCGATGTGTCACAACCGCCCGTGCAACCCCGACACGGAGTTCTCCTGCAAGAACGGCCGTTGCATCCCCAAGTTATGGATGTGCGACTTCGATAACGACTGCGGCGACGACTCGGACGAGCCCGCGTACATGTGCCGGCAGAAGAATTGCACGACCGGCTGGCGCCGCTGCCCGGGCCAGTCCAACTACAGGTGCATACCCAAGTGGCTGTTCTGTGACGGCAAGGACGACTGCAGGGACGGCTCGGACGAGCTTCCGGAGAATTGCCCGACCTGCAACAGCGAAACGGACTTTACCTGCGAAAACAAGCGCTGCATTCCGAAACAGTGGCTCTGCGACTTCACAGACGACTGCGGCGACGGCAGCGACGAAGCGGAGACCGTCTGCCAGCACAAGTACCGGGAGTGCTCGGAGTCCGAGTTCAAGTGCGGCAATGGGAAGTGCATCTCGTCCAGGTGGCGGTGCGACCACGAAGACGACTGCGGTGACAACACGGACGAGCTGGATTGCGGCGGATTCAAGTGCAAGAACGGGACTTTCCAGTGTAAGTCCGGGCACTGCATCGCGGCATACTTCAGGTGCGACGGAGACCGGGACTGCAGGGACCTGTCAGACGAGATCGGGTGCCCGCCGCGATTCCCCGGGGGGAGATACTGTCCGGAGAGCAGGTAAATTGCATTCTTACATTCTTTGGTAATCGAATAGCATCACGTGGAACCGACGTTAAGTTTTATAATTCAATTTAAGGCTCTATCGGCCTCCACGTACATTTGTTAGAGAGAGATAAAAGTAACGATATTTTCAATTGAATAATTCGTTTACAGATTCCAATGCGCGAACAACTTGTGCGTATCGCAATCCGACTTGTGCGACGGCACAGACGACTGCGGCGACGGCTCGGACGAGGCCAGCTCCATCTGCACCAACTTCAACTGTGACACACTGCGTCGCTTCCACTGCGACAATCACCGCTGCGTGCCCAGGTACCTCATATTGCTCGTTCAACGTTCACGTTGTTGTTTTGAATGCGATTGGTGATAAATTAAATCTGCCACAGACTAATACCAAGTTTGCGTACATGTTTTTTAGTATAATGGAATAGGAGACCGATGAATTTGAATATGTGTCCGCTGTAGGTGCAAGTAGACTGAATTATGACGGACGAAATTACTTAGACTTCGTATGTTCATCGAGTGCACGGTGTGAACTGTGGTCTTAGAATATAATAGGCACTCCGACACCCTGCTGCTGGAGACGCTACCGTTCCTACAGGGGAGGGGGAGCTCACGAATACTTCACGCACACACAGGTCGTCGCCAGTACCGGTATGAATCTAGTCTTCTCGGTGGCTCGCCTATCAGCCCTGCCTCACTGTCCGGGAGAAACTGTAAAAATCACTAAGGCAAATATCATTTCAAACAATGCAGCCTCGACCTTTCCCGTCGACAGGTACCAAGTGTGCGACGGCGTGGACAACTGCGGTGACGGCTCGGACGAGAACAACATGACACTGTGCGCGGCGCGCGCGCGGCCCTGCGACCCGCTCACTCAGTTCCAGTGCGCCAACCGACACTGCGTGCCGCGCGCGCGGCTCTGCGACCTGGCCGACGACTGCGGTGACGCCAGCGACGAGCGCGGCTGCCACCACACCATGACCTGCTCGCCGCACGACAAAGGTAGCGTGATATTATATTGACTGCGATGAGCTGCAGCACCTAATACTTATCGAATACTGTTAAAGACACTTTATTTATCCGAGAGTTCAGTATTTTAAAATTGAACGAAGTAGGGAGGTAAAGATTTAGAGAAAGAAATATAGCAGAGAAAAAATTTGGGAAATCAATCATCCCAGTGATGACGAATGAATATTTCGTGAAACATTCTTCTTGAAGGTTTTAACTTACTAAAGCTTACATAACAAACTGCTCCCAGGCGGCTGCGAGCACTTCTGCACGAACTTGACGTTCGCGGGCGGCGCGGGGCTGGGGCCGGCGGCGGGCGCGGGCGCGGGCGGCTACATCTGCACGTGCTTCCAGGGCTGGATCATCTCGCCCGCGGACAGCAAGAAGTGCGTGGACGTGGACGAGTGCGCGGCCGGCACGCACCACTGCGCGCACGTCTGCAACAACCTCAACGGCAGCTTCTCGTGCAGCTGTCGCGACGGATTCAAGTGAGTTCCTTGCTACGTGTGTAGCTCCTCAGACTTAATACATGCTCGAATCGAATTTTAAGGTACGAATCTCTACCCCGATTGAGCTTGCGATTGTTTAACCACGATGTCGCTAAGCAAGCGATGGAGCTCGTTGATTCATATGAGTTAGATCTAAAGCATTGAACGTACGATATATTAACATTGTGCGCAGGCGTCAAACATTTCTTTAAGGTATTTATAATATTTCAAATAATCTCCATTCAACGCCCACTCGATATATCCAACAAAATATTTTAATTTAAAAAATATAAACAATGAAGGGAACATTAACAGAAGTAACACTTTGTTTGTTATAGATTGGCTGACAATTTATCGGGCGTTTGCAAGGCGCTGGAAGGAGACGTGGTTCTAATGTTCGCCAACGGGCCGGAGATCCACGCATTCGTGCAGGACAAGAACGAGGAATTCGACGTCATCACCGCGGAGAAGAGGATCGAGGCCATGGACTACGATCCCAAGCAGGAGATGATCTTCTGGGCCGACAGCTACGACAAGACCATCAAGCGGTCCTACATGATCAACGCTGTCGACGGGCAGGTCAAGAGCGGCTTCGCGCAAGATCTCAACATGAAGGGTAGCGCGAAGCCGACGGCCATCGCGGTGGACTACATCGGGGACAACCTCTACTGGACCGAAGTCGACCGCACGGGCTCCAAGCCGCGCGGTCGCGTCATGGTAGCCCGCACCGACGGACGCTACCGGCGGGCGCTGGTCTCCGCCGGCATCGAGAGCCCCACGTCCGTGGTTTTGGATCCGCAGATGGGCAAGATGTTCTGGGCCGACGCCGGCTCCGCCCCGAAGATCGAGACCGCCTGGATGGACGGCTCCAAGCGGCGACCGATCATCACCGAGAACATCCGACACCCCGCCGGGCTGGCCGTCGACCACGCGATGGATCACGCCATCTACTGGGCGGATACCAAGCTCAACACGATCGAGATGATGCGCCACGACGGCTCCGGCAGGAAGGTGATCCTGAAGGGCGACCTGCTGAAGCACCCACTATCGTTGGACGTGTTCGAGTCTTCGCTGTACTGGGTGACGCGCGACACCGGCGAACTCGTCAGGCAGGACAAGTTCGGCCGGGGGGTGCCGTTCGTCATATCGAAGGATCTAGTCAACCCCTCCGCTGTAAAAGGTCAGTACAACTCATTGAAACCATTTTCCCTATACCTAAACATCATCCTCGTATGTCCGTACATGAAAAAAATTTCAAACGGCTTAAATATTATAATTTTTTAGTATGCTTACTAAGACTTCTGTCCCGAAGCGAGCACTTTTACTAGTTAAATAAGAAGTCATACGTTTATGATTGTCTTCATGCTGAACAAGGCGGTCACTGGCGATCGGTTAAGAATCTCGAATGTTGTAGTGGCACCCCTGTCACATCTTATACTCGATGAAGAACCATTTTTTTTTAAACAGCATACTCGCAAAATATATAAAAAAATGCTAATGGTTGGATGATATACTATTTTACCTATGTTAAATATTGTGTACATCATCGGCAGTGTGGCACCCGCTGCGGTACAACGCGAGCGCGGCGGCGCGGTCCGCGTGCGCGCGCTCCGCGTGCTCGCACCTCTGTCTGGGCGTGCCGGGCGGGCGGCGCTGCGCCTGCCCCGACCTCGTGCAGCCGCCCAAGCGAGCGCAGGATCTCACCTGTGATGCCGGTACGTATCGGGAGGAAAAAAAAACCCACTGTGGTTCTCGTCTCGAGGTCTTAACCGAGAGGCGAGAGGCTAGCGGGGGAACGGGGAGTAGCTTAAGTACAAAATTGACTACAGTAACCATCGCCTCCTCCATTACAGCGATCGAACCGGAGCGGCCGCTGCCACGCATTTGTCGCTGCGAGAACGGAGGGCGCTGCGTGGAGGGCGAGGACGGCGAGCTGACGTGCGCGTGCGTGGGCGGGCTCGGCGGGCCGCTGTGCGCGGCGGCGGCGGCGGCCACCCGCGCGGCGGCGCCCGCGGCCGTCGTGGTGCCCGTGCTGCTGGCGCTCCTGCTGGCGCTGGCCGCGCCGGCCGCTTGGTTCATCATCAGGAAGAGGCCGTTGTAAGTGCTAACAGTGGGAGCGATCCGATATTAACATTTGATTTTCTTGTACTTATACCACATACAACGATGTGATCGATTACGATAATAAGTATTAAGAATAATAATTTATTAGATGACTTATCATGTCGAATCCTTTTAACGTATAACAATGTGGCATTAATACTAACCTAGGTATACGATGAATTTGTAGACCATCTTATATTTGCAAATAAAAAGGTTTGATATGATTCGATATGTGTGCAGTGTGAGCGCATGGTAGAGGGTCACGGTGGTCACGGTCACCTGCAGCCTGCAGTGCGCCTGCACCTGCAGATACTTTTGTTTTGTTTGTATATCTGAAAGGGAATGGTTCATCCGCGTTGTTTATTAGCAATATGGCCCTAAATCGTTTAAAACAGGCCCGTTGCACTACTAAGCACGTTGACTGGTGATGACTATGTGTGGAGAAAACGTCGGGACAGTATTTGTAAAAACCATCTGTGAATAAATTTTATTGCAATAGTTTGAGTACTTTTTACGATTAGCTGTAATTACTAATGATAATTGCAGCGGCAAGGGCGGCGGACTCGGCAGCCTGGCGTCCTCTCAGAGCGTGTCGTTCCGGCCCGGCTCCAACGTGGAGTTCGGCGCGGCGGGCGGCGCGGTGGGCGGTGCGGTGAGCGGCGCGGCGGGCGGCGCGGCCGGCGGTGCGACGGCCGATGCGTATTCGTTGGAGGAGCCGCGCAAGGGCCGCGACTTCAGCAACCCCATGTACGAGGCCGTCACTCGAACCGCCGCCCCCGGACAACCCGAGCCGGCATTACGTGAGTACTAATTATATTATAATTATATATCCAACGTATCTCGCTCGAAGCAACGATTTAACCGCGGGTTCTTCGGGTCCATATCTAACTAAATGTGAATCGACCGCCTATTTTCAGCCGGCATCTACGAGGTTCCCGAGGAGCTGAAGGACAAGGTGGTGTCGGCGGTGATCTCGCCGTCGTCGAGCGACACGCGACCGGCGCGGCGCCGCGCTCTCGACCCCGCGCCCGACACCGGCCGCGACACCGCCGGCCTCGTGCGGGAGGATCGCGACTGCTAGCGCGCGCCCTGGGCCCGCGTGGCCCAGCGCGGCGCGAGGCGGCT
>DWPA01001160.1:0-19787 GCA_018251375.1 Calpodes ethlius
ACCAAACTCACGAAGTTTCATAAATAAATTCACGTTTCGCTTTGCGAATGTCGTAATTTAAAAAACGAAGCATTCTAGAAATGTAAATCTCTTATAGCCTACTTATTATAACAAAGTCCTATTATTATCAATTCGGTTCAATAAAGTTACCGGTTTATAACGAAACGAGACATGGAACTGAGTACACTCAATTATCGTTAAATTAAACATTGTCCGTGCTGACAGCCCTGACACCCAACGCGGGAGTCGCGAGGTACATAATATCATTTACGGGACTACCATAGATATCTAAATTACGTCACTAGCATAGGGTAATGTTATAATAAGCAGGCGTCAGGCACAATCGAATCTACACAAGTGTCAAATCACTCACCGCTCTCTTCGCACAGTTCAACGTTCTTCTAACACTGTATACAGTTCATCTTTGGATACTGGGTATAATACAAGGCGAGGGCGAGAGGCGAGGGGTTCACTGCAGGCTGTCCTCCAGCCTGCAGACTGTGGGCTATTGGAGGGCGTTGTGGTGTGTGTCGTGGTGCCAGGGCGCGGCGGGCTCGGGCCGCATGACGTCATCGACCGGGGGACACACGGGCCTCGGGCCCGGCTCCGGCGTGTACGTGAACGTGAGCCCCGTCGCGTATATAATGCCATCGTTCCTCACCAGGGAAACTGGTACCTGAAGTGTGAAAAGCTTGATTTTATTTCATGTTCGCGACAGAGATGATAAGCACAGAGGCTTCGAGTGCAAGTGGGATTACTCTGTGGCAAGAGTGTCGCGCAATTTACTATTAACTAATGGAATGAAAATCTGTTATGAATGTACCCATTGGCGTATTTAATGTACTAATCACTTACCACCAGATAAATTGTCTTCTTTACCTGCTCAGCACTAAATGAGTACATAAAAAGTAACACCATTAAGAGATCCTCACCTGCGTCGGCTGCCGAACCCACAGCCACTGTCCTCTAAACTGCGATATATCCGGCACGACGCACAGCATAGACTCCGCGCACCGGTACATTGTCTCTGCCTCCACGTCGCCGAACCACACCTGCAGCGAGGGCGTGAAGTTGTCTCCGGCCAGCTCCAACATTGCCACGTCCCCGCCGCCGTTCAGGTTTAACGAGTGTACTAGAGGCACTGGTGTTACTGGTGACCTGTCGGCGAACAGGCAAAATCATCCTGTTATTATAGGTCATAAAGCTTATGGGTTAACTAAGTCATAGAAACCGGATGTACATCTGAACTAAAGCAAAGAAGGAAAGTGCTTTCTATGATAGGTATCCAGGAAGACGATAGATTTACTCAGCTCTAATGTATTGAGATAAGTACGAAATTGAAACGGTCATAGCGTAAGGATTTTGGCAAAAAGTAATCATGCATGGATTGCCTAGGCACTAGGCCCTAGTATAGTGATTAAAACATTGGGCTACTTGGATGGGACCTAACAATGAATTCTCCACGTAGTAAAAAAATATGCATCTTGGAAGAGCTTCTTGCTTCGGTGAAGGAAAAAATTGTGAGGAAACTTCCATAGCTAAGGGTACGTTATAATGTTTTCAAAGTGACAATGAGGTGAAAGTTATTTTTTATTAATACCCAAGTTAAACTACTGATGACTACTGAACCCATTTTTAATAAAAACTTTACTGTACTCTAACTAGAATTAATAGTAAGGTTATGAAGTAGTAATGGTTCATTCCGATAACTAGCTTTGAAAAAATCCGTGTATAAACAAACAAACATACATAAACATTTTATCATAACATGATAATGTGAATATTTTGCAGTTTTAAGAAATGAGTTTCAAAAAAAGAAATAATTTTCATATCTAAAACAAAAGTTAAAAAATCTTAAAAATACAGCATCATTTAAAGATACACTTTAAAGAAACAAACGACACAAACGATCATTAAGTCGGACATAAATTAAAAACAACGCGGTATATTTGATATTATATTTTCCTCTCCGGAAAGACAATGATAACAAAAGTTATAACTCATCTGTGTGCAGAACTGCAGACGCACCGCCAGAGAAAACAGTAACAAACATCCGTCACATCTGGCAACAATTTCCTTTGCATATGGACATAGAGTAAGTACGTTGTTTACTACTGGCCATTTACAAAAACACAGTCACGTATTTCGATACTGAATTAAACTTTTAGACGAGAAATGGTTACCGACATGGATAGGAAGATTATCCAGCTGAAATAGTTACAGGCTGGTCACATATTTAATTAAGTAAATGGTCACAGTGTAATAAGTAGGGTGACAAAGAAGTTTATCTAGATAAACTATTTATACACACAGACAAACATGATAATTACTCTTTAACGAGTGATGTTCACGTGAATTCGTCGTGATTCTTGTTATGCCCTAGCCACATTTGGATTAACGTTAGTGTTAACAGCTGCGTCGAAATGCGTGATAATTGATGCGTTAATTTTATGTCAGGCTACACTAATGAAGTTTTATACAAAATTGTATTCTCTATTTGCGAATGAACGTAATAAACGGTTAGCCACATCTGCGTGGTGTCGTTGCTGACGCGTTAATTATCGCGTTAGGGTGAAGATGTGGCTATGATGTTAGATGTAAACAACCGACTGGTGTCGCGAACCCACAATATCATACAATGAAACGAACTCCCACGAACAGGTACCAGATTATGAATTAGGTTAGTATAGATAAAACATATTGATGTGTTCGTCTGGAATACATACTAAAATTTTGTAACAAACTGCGCAATATACACTTCTACCCAATATATTTGTTTGTGCCGTGGGTAACACTCATTCGTTAATCAACTTTTAAAAGTTCTCTTAAAGTTTTAAGTTTTAAAGGTTCTTGGATAGATCGTTCAAATATATATATTTATCTATTTAAAATTTTAAGCATAAAAGTAACAGAATCAAAGACAGGCATAACGCTAAAAGAATTCTCTGCCAATCAATCTTGAGGAAGTAAGAAAACATCGTATATGTATTGCAGTGAAGATACGCGTGAAGACCATATTTCGAATTACAAATCCTTTTGTGAAATATTTATCTTTAAAGTGCTCATTTTATTTGTTAACTGTTTGAAATAAAATAAACACAAAATATTAACCCACGCTATATAATACATCAGTGTAAATCGCAATGCGCATGTAAGAACAGACATAAGTTCTAAAAAAAATATAGAGTTTATTATAGTAATAAGTACCCTCAATAATAGTTTTTTTTTAGGTATTGTACCTGATATTTTTTTATGGGATAAGTATAGCAAACAAGCTTACAGTGTCACCATCTCTTGCCGCTCATAGACCCCTGCGACGAACTTTGGGTAGGATTATAGTTAGTAAGTCCTGTTCACCATGAATACCTACTCATAAGAATATCAATTTGTTATTATTCGTTATTTAGACACACGTTTCTATTCAAGGTATTGATACCGTTTTGTTATTTCATATTTTATTATATGTAAGTATAGATAGAAGAATGGTGACAGTAAATCTTGTTTTATGTAAACCCGTAACGCTACTATTCGTTTATCGAATTCGAACGTTTCTTATTCAAGCAAAATGGGTGGTTGGTAGCATTTCTAAATACTTTTAACGCCTTTATAATATATTATATTGAAATCATAATCTTTATATAAAGCTTTATCAACAATGAAGTGGACAGTCTTCTGTCGACTTTTAACTCCCTAGTATGCCGGCGTAGAATTAGAATCGTTATTCTAGGCCCCCCGTTGGATAAGTTTTTTGTAGCGAGTTTAGAGGGTAGAGAGTGACATACGCTTAATTAGTTTATCTTAATCGCATTCATGCGAAATTGGAGCGGGCGCAATACAATTGATCAAATCTATTTGAGCTTTTAGTGACGTCGTATACGGGGTTGACATCCTCTACTTATAGTGAGATTCCTCCAGAGATGTACAGGGCAGCAAAACGGTGTGCGAGATAAAAAACACAAACAATATTCATAGGATGAGGTACGTTATTTTCCTAATCTCGCGTTATGAAGTAAAGAATACGGTGGATTTTTCCTTCACCCATCGCCTCGTAACCTCGCACATCTCAAGTGGATTCTCAGCCTTACAGTAACATATTTAAACACTCGGGAGCGAGCATCACGCCGGCACACATTGCGTTCCGTCATTACATGTCATTACGCACTTAGCCGACCCTGCGCCCGCCGCGCCGCCCGCGCCGTGTGGGATTCGATGGGAAAACAAAAGTGGTACATATACACTATGTGACTTTACAGTGTACACATAACTGGATAAAAAACGTACACTTTTTTGTATTATATATTTTCTTTTATTTTTATTTATTATACCATTTTTGTACTTTCACATTTTTTTTTCTTTTATATAAACAAACTATTAGGTAATTTAATAGTTACTTGAGTAACGTTTTACAAGAACTTAATATCATTACTAGTCCATCTCGACTTCGCGCGGGTGCAATAAAGTTTTAAAAATATATATAGCCTGTGTCATTCTACTGGTAAAATCGAATAAGCTGTTTGGAAAATTACCTACTTAAATACAAAGTCACAAACGTTACTTCCTTATAATCTCAGTAAAGACTATAAATTATCTTATATCAGTGCTGCATCAGGAGAATCCACTATAATTATCGAAGTAGGCGTGCATGTAATTAATGAATTATTAGTAATTAATGAGTAATAAATAAATATGGAATTTTCAGATACTCGATATAATGAAATTTGATGTTTGTATGATTCAATTTAAAGTAAAAAAGTAAAGTTTTTAACTCTTTTTATTTAAACCGTCGTGCTGTGAAAGATCGAGGTCTATTTCGACCTAAAATCCATAATTATTTTATTTCTAACAATTAATTACTAGAACCTTGTCGCGGTAAGTCGAAAAGCAATCCTAGCTCGTCACGAAAACGTTTTTGTACTTGTCTTTTCTTATCTTGCTTTAGCCATTTCTTTTCCTCGCTGTTAGCCGTCCATGTTTGGAAAGAAAGATTGTAAGATATATGTAAAACCATTTATCGAATTTAAGCACGTAATGTAGACAGTCCATCTTGAGAAGCAACTTCATTTCCAGGCTTTGCAGCCACTTTCGTCAAAACGTTCGTTACTCGTGGAGGAGCTCCACATATGGTACACGTGGAACTGGAGGTTGTATCTGTTAATACCTGAGCTATTTTACCATCTATCATAGTAAGACGGACTTCATGCTTCACTTGGACCCCCTCACTTTTATCAATGAATGTTGGGCTCAACGAATTTATCTGGGATTTATTTCATTCACAACAATTTTAGTTTTATCGGGAGTTATTGTTTATTGGAGAGTATCGGGAGTTCTTTGCTAAATTCTAATAGAAGATACAACGAAGGTTAGAAGGTACCGGATTTTCCCAAACGACTTCGTCTGTTAGCTCGTTAATAAATTTAATAGGCACCAAAGAAGAGATAAACAACTTTACGTTATATTTTTTTTGAGACTCTTCTGAAAGTCACAATTTGTATTGGCTTTGTCCAGGTGAGTCATCACATCCCCATTTACTGTATAGAAGTAAATATTTTAATCCATCCTTATAAACGGAATATATCAACGAAATTCTAGCTGCACTGTGATCCAATGAATCTTGAAGTTGTACTATTTTTGCAATGGTATTAGTTATTTATATTGTTGAAGATGGTGGATAACAGGTTTGTTTCATTGCTTGTACTTTGTATTATATGGGTGCAAAATAATAAATTATTCATAATAATAATTTACAAAACACACCGCAAACTATTTATATCAGTAGGAAAATAAATGAAACCGCAACAGATAGCGGTTTTTCGTTTTGGAACTATATTCACACTTTTACACATTACTCCGAAGTTCGCAAAAAATCGCAGCATTTTTTTATAAATCACTATCAAATACGAGACGTGGGTAACAATCAAGTCTCGAAGAACCTGAAAGACCTTTATTTCGCCTCATTTTATTTAGAAATGATTTTCACGTAAACGTTAAGTTAAAGTTACAAATGTTTTAACTGGATCAAAATCTACAAAAGATATGCTTTTTACAAATATATAATACTCTATATCTATTGCTATATTTTTTTACATTTAAATCGCTTTGAAAGTGATGAAGTGAACAGGCTTTAAATGGGCATCTGTAGAAACAATAAATTTGTCGTATGACTATAAATTTATATTAGTTTGAACTTTAAACTATATATTCAAATAAAAAAAGTATAGTAATGCTGACATTGAGAAAAACTATTTTTGTTATGCCGCTGTTCAATCATTTTCTATTAGTGCATCGGGCTCCTATAGATTCCGATTCATATACTGTTTATAATTTTGTTCTGTGTATTGTGCATTTAAAAGTCATGGAATATTTAAGAATAAAAATAAAATAAAAAATATAGGTAATACGTATTGTAAGATTATGTATTAAATGAAATACGGCATTATCTAACACCAAACAAGTTAAAATGACCACATAAATTGTATTCTTAATTTTATCGGAAAAAAATATTGAAATGTTACTTCTTTTCGCAAGTAAGGATTTTCACTGTAAACATAATATTTACCATGCTTAAAGCATGTTTTTGGAAATAAAAACTAACCTATAAAGATTATTTTTCTATTTTTACGATTATTTTCGACATAATATTCTTGCGAGGATGTCATTACTGAATGACGTAGTAGTTAATCTAATGGCGTCATAGGACATTACAGAACTAGAGGGGGACACATAGGGGGAATGCTCTTTTAACCCACAAATTAATACATAGATTGTTCATATACGACAAGTACGGCTCTATAATTGAAGTACTGTCACTGCAGTTACAACATTTTGAAAACTTTACTTAACATTACAACGTTTACTAGTGTGGTGAATCCTTTAAGCTTCTCACCACTCGTACGCATTCATAGAAGTCTGTGTGTACACAATACATACATAACAGGTCTTTATCGTATCGTCCAATGACGAAGCGTGATTGAGTATAAATGAGTTGTGTGTCGTATCGTGCTACCGTACGACAGTAGTGTCGTACGGTGTAATGTCGGTTGTAGAACCGACAAAACTATTTTCGCTTTATAAACGTAAATCGACATTTCAATTATCACATGAATTTATAATAATCCACCTGCTTTCTGGAGCGCTTCGCAATGGGTAATTTTAAAAAAAGAAAAGATATTGTCCGTTCTAAAATTACTTTTCGATGTAATGACACATTAATTTAAGTTCAATCGATAGTGATTCATGACATACTTAGAAACCTTGTATTATATGTAAAACTAGTAACTGCTCTAATTTTCTTTTGAGAACCTTACGTCTTAGTACACACACTTAATTTTTTATGTGTGTGTTTAGATAGGATTATTTTTAATGATTACATACTTTTTATTTATGAAACCATTGTATTTAAACAACCCAACGATTACGTTTCTGAGTTTAGTAAGAACAAAATCACAAACAGAAATTCTAATAATCGCTATGTGATATTGCATTTATATCTTTCATGTACACTCATTCGCCGAAAAGTACGTATTTAAGTGAAGAACATAAATAGATTTATAAAAAAAATATATGTAAAATAAAAACATATTCTACATCCCTACACGTAAGTTCGGGTAGAATATTTGTTTTTGTCTATATGTATGTTATCAATGGATAGGTAGTTAAAAAACACTGCGATTGTGTTAAGACTAAATTACAACCACGAAACCTTGTGGGTGTTTGTCAGGCGCTGTGTACAGCGTGTGGCGTAACACGCACTTGTCTGTTTTTTTTTCAACTAATGCACGCACGTTGAAATCTGAGATTTGGTATAGATTAAGTTAACACAGAGAAGAAGAACGGAACGGTAAATTTTTATGTGTTACAAAAACATTTGTGTTGTGTTACAAACACATTTGTACTGTGTAACAAATATGTTAAACAATGTCGATGCCCCGGCGGAAAAAACGGTAACGTATTTTCATGTTATGTATGTATGTTGGAATCTACAACTTGTAATACATCTATGCAATTTGGCCCTAATGTATTTTATTATTATTTTCGTTTGTTATGATTCAGGGTCATGTTTTTGGAAACGTCTTTTTCTACAGAATTATTCACAAAGAACGTTTTTCTTTTTTCCTGAAAAGTTTTAATTTTACAGTTACGGCTTTATTCGTCGGGGGCATCGATGTCAATGTGAAGTAAACCTTTCACTATTTGTATTACGGTCGAATCTCGAACAAAACGCGCGTGTCTAGTTTTAAAATGTATTAATGATTTGCGCTTAGCGCACACATCCCCCGTTCCGTAATTAGGTGCCACTGCACTGTCGGGTTAGCGCTTTGTGAGAACTGTGAGAAGTGCATCCTCGCATCTGACACATTTAAAAACAACATCTGTTTGTTTAACAAACACGGATTTCAAATGTTAAATCGGAAATTATGTGCATTGGGCATGTTTAGAAAAGTAGTTACAACAAGCTATGTTCACCTTATATGCAATGGAAAATTGTATTTAAATATCACAAAAAAATTGAGTGCAATATTCAGCCTCATATTTTCATTTCATAGGTGAAATAACAGTGTGAGGAAATCAGTTTATCTAAGTTTTTAATAATTTTCTTTTAAGCATTTTGTACTTGCTCAATACAACCAGTAAAACATATTATATATACATATACCCTTTTAAAAAAAGGTTGTAGACAAAATCAAATATAGCCGAAAGCATCATAATATGGTAACCAAATAAAGTAATACACCCATACACTTATAAAAACATTGAAGAAACAACATTTGAATAAGCCAATGGAGTGACATCATTATGTTGGTATACAAACTGGACCACAATACTCACATTAACATGATTATAATTAGCTAAATTGTTGGATATTGTCCAAGCAAACTTATGGTCAAACGTCGCAAGTGACATCAATGAAATAATTCTACGATTGATTATATCTCCTACTCTGCTCAACCTCTACTATTATTGTATTATATTACTATTTATGGTGATAATAAATAGTTAATAGTTTTGTATTGTCGATATTTAATTATTGAAATATAAATTTTTCAACACAGTTTCTGTTCTTATAATCTAGTTAAACTTTAGTAAGGAAGAAATACTATTTACCTAATAATCATAAATTAAATGAGTATGCATGTAAAATAAAATATTTAAAAATCTATCTTTACCTGACGGGTCCCATTCCTTCATAAAACTGGTATTCAGCTTTGTCAGTAGATATAATGGTCCAGCAAGCTCCGTCATTGATCATTTCTTTATTTGGTTCCTTGGGACACGGAGTGGCTTGGAACTGGATGATCCTCTCTTGCGATAGACACAGGTACATTCTCTCTGTGTCTTTCATGTAAAATGCACATTTGTGGAGCTGAGACACAGGATCATCCGCTTCTAGTAATGCCATCTGCTTATCTACCTGAAAATCGGGAATAATATTAGTATCAAGTAATATGTTAGTAAACTAAATTTAAAATTATTGTCATGAATTATTATTACAAAGATTATGAGGCATAAATTGGTATATAAAATATTCTGAATAGATTTATAATTTTTTTTTAAATGATATATCAGTATCTTTAAAAAAGATTTGTCATTCCTAAGTAATATATGAATAATAAAAGATATAATCATCATTGAGGGTTTTAAAAAAATTTTAAGTACTTAATAATTTGAAAGTTTAATTTGGGAGAGATTACTTATGTACAGTTATAGTATTTATAAAAATATATGAATTTTATTAGCAGTTTTCCAGCTAATATTGTCTGCAGTATTGCATGACATAATAATGTTCATAACCAGTTTAAAATACATACCTTTCTTATAATGAGACGTGGCAAAGCCATTCCTGTAACGGAGCATACCAGCTTCACTGTGGAGCCATAGTGTACATATCCATCTCTCACAGCAAACTCCTCCGATTCACTCTCATTGTCATCCAGTAAATGAATAGTAAAAGCTCCCCACTGTGTAGACGATGCATGGAAATTTCCATTCTCCACATGAAGGTATCTAGTTGAAACGGTCTGTGACCTCAGTCTATTGAATAAAGCTACCTTAGTTCCACTCGCTATACACAAGTCTGCATTCTTTAAAGATTGTTTCTTTTTAGAAGGCTTTGATATCACCTTTATCCTTTTACTGTTGAATATACCAATATCGTGGCCATTGCCATAGAACATTTTCACGGAGAGCATGAAGTGTTTTCTCTTGTCTGAATCTGATATGTACAATGTCTTGGCAGCACAGTATTGCTTGCCATTGTTAAGGTCCAGCTGTTGCATGTCCTGGTCGGAGTTTCCGATACCGATGAAGGCGCACAGCTGAGCCGCCTGCTCCGTCTCGCCCTCCCGCAGCATGCGCTCGCGACGCAGCCGCCATCCATCTCCGAATAGGTATATACAGGGTGGTGGACAAAAGAATCTCTTTTCATTTCCATAGGACTTCTGAGCTACTTTGGCGTGCAGGATCACCACCACCATATCGGAGCGGTCGCGTAGGTACCGTTCCATGGCTTCGCGTGTGAGGCGGCGCTCCTCGGGGCGGTAGGCGCCGGCACCCGGGCCCGCGGCGCTGGCGTACCGCGGGAACAACGCGCCGTGCTGCGGCGGCGGCGACGGCGGACCCTGCGCCATGCCCCCGGCGCCCGCGCCGTACTGATGCGGCATGCTCGCCACGGCTCGCTCTCACCTCGCCTGCCACTGCATTACGAATCGATTTAAAAATTGACTGCATATGGCGCCGTTCCCATGCCCCTATCTGCGGCGGGCCCCCAGCCTACCCCCGCAAGACATCATGCGAAGGGGATTCTTGTCACCAGTGGCGTCCCTCGTTATCACCCCTATGTTGACACTGTGTAGAATTCGTTCGATTGATACGCTTCTTTCAATTTCAAATTTTGGCGATCGATACACTTTTATATTATGCACGACACCATAAATAAATAATTACGATGGGAACTTTATCACACATTTCATTCAAAAACACCTGTTCGACGATATTTTTTCAGACAGTCTAGCCAACATTCCCCGACTCGTTGTTTATTATTTACAGATGACAAACACGACTTATCGCATATTATACATTGAGCAAACTATATATTAAAAATATTTGATATGAAAACTGATAAAAAATTACGTACAAATCGAGTTTTAATTGTACAACAAACGACAACGCTAGAATTACGAACTGTCAAGATAACCCATAGACACGGAGCGATGTGCAAGCGTGTTTTCGATTACACGCGCGCGAATAAAATCGAGTGACATGAGGTCGGAATACTCCAGCCAGCGCGCCGAGTCGCCGACTGACAGACAGACAGCCGGTCATAGGATGTGGGGTTACGTACGGGGCGTGAGAAAATAAAGTGTGGGAAAGAGTGGGCGTCGCGGACGGAGTAGTAAAACATTTGATATTGTATGTAGTGAACCGAACACACGAATGCGACAGTAGCAGCCAGCATTTCGTACTATTGTTGTGTGCGTGATAAATAAAGTTGAGTTCACGGAGCGAAATAGTTGCGATGTGTGAGGAAGAGACCGACGATTTGACCGGAGATCTCGTGGGAAACGACCTTTATTATGTACACTGATATGTACATTAGTTAAACAAAAAATCTGATCTGGAATTTAATCACACGCGATGGGAGTTACTGGACTGTGGAGGCTTATTGAGCCTGCGGGCAAGCCGGTGCCCATCGAATCTTTAGAAAATAAAGTCTTAGCAGTCGGTAGGAACTCGTGTTATTATGCCCATTACAAATCGGAACCGTAATTGCAATTGATAAATAACAACAAACCATCTAATTTCCTCTACAGATATTTCAATATGGTTGCATCAGGTTGTGAAAGGGTATCAAGATGCAAAAGGTGCTCCTTTACCAAACGCTCACCTTATGGGATTGTTTCAACGGCTCTGCAAGTTACTCTATTTTAGAATAAAACCAGTATTTGTCTTTGATGGTGGATTTCCTGAATTGAAAAGGGAAACCATTGTAAGTTCATAATTAGAAATTCATTGAAATATTTAAATTTCATAAGAGAATATTAATGTTACATCATTGTTACTAGGCCAAACGTCAAGACAACAAAACTAAATACCACTCAGAATCAGAGCGCCTTAAGAGGGAAATTGCTCTATTGCTTGGTAAAAAGATGGCGATAGGATCTTTATTAGGTACTCAAATTTCTCCCAAGAAAAACAAAAATACACAAGCTCACACTGATGAAGACATATTTAAGTTACCTGCACTACCACAAAAAGAAGAAGAAAGTGAAACCGAGTATGTCTCTTTTTTAATAAATGAAAATTAAATTCTAACATTTTGAAGATATATTTATTTTAAATATTAATTTTCAGTTCTGAGGATGAACAAGATTCCAGTGCTTCTACAATAGATTTGCATTCTGTTGATATTGAATCTGAAGATTTCAAGAGTATGCCTGTAAAAGAAAAATATGACTTATTGATAGAACTAAAAGACACAAGAAAAATGAATTCATGGGGTAAACTTCATACTTTGCCTAAAAAGACTGATAATTTTTCAGATTTTCAGGTGAGCCCTAGCTAATATTATGTAACAATATAGTAATTTCTGTTTAATGTAGGTATATGTATAATAATGTTTTTTTATTATTTTTTTTAATATAGATGCAGAGGTTACTCAAAAGAAGAAAGGTTCAAGAATGCCTTCAAGAAACAGAAAAAGAGATGGGTGATGTTGGAATGTCATTAAATGAATTAGAATCATTTCTGAATGAGGAAGGTATTGATACGAAAATTGAAAATTTGCCTACACGTCGCATTGCATCAAATAACAATACACGCTATTTACTAATAAATAATGTACAGGAGGCATTAGCCAATGCTAAAAAGAGGGAAGAGGCAGGCTCATCCAAAGCTAAAGTAGAAATAGTAACAGATACAAAAGAAATCTTAGAAGAAGACAATTTGCAAAAAGCGATAAAGATGTCTTTGGAATGCGAGGGTGAATCAAGTAACATTGATGATGAAAGTATAAAAAATGAAAACAATGAATTAGATGAGGATTTGGAAAAGGCTATCAAAATGTCATTAGAATGTGTTGAAGAGCCTAATACTAGTGTTTCTAAGACTGATGATTCTTGGACTTCATATAAGTCTGATACTGATTGTCCTGATGTTCGAAGTGATTCTGAAGAAGGGGATGGATGCGTAGAGCCAGACTTCTCCACAGCTAAAGCTTATATTATGCAATACAGTGATTTTACATATAATGCTATTGATAACATTGTAGCTTCCAAGACTAAGGATGGTAATAAAAATAAAAATAAATGTCCAAATGTGAATGACATTATTGAAGAATTAAATCAAGAGAAATCTATTATTGTGGATAAGATTGATTTATCTTCAGATGAAGATGATCCAACGCAAAATGTTGATAGTAAGTTGTCAACTAAAAATATTAGCGTTGAATCACATCTAGAAATATATAAAGATAAAAATATCGGAGTTATAAATACTGAAACTGAAGAAAAGTGTATTGATACTGTTGATGATATGGATATGACACAATCTTCTGTAGTTTGCATTGAAAAACCTGATGATGTAATTGCACTCGATACCAGTTCAGATGAAGTAATGGAAATGCGACATGGAAATAATAAATCAGTAATTACCAATAAAGTTGAATCTGGTAATGGATCAGATACTAGTGATGAGGACTTTGAAGAAGTATCAGAGTCAATCAAACCTAGTGTGCAAGTTACACTTAATATGCCTGATACAATAGAAGACGATATATTTGCTGATGTATTTGATAATAAAGTTTCACAATCAAATATTTCTCCTGAAACTTTAAATGATAAGAAGCAATTAATTACCTCTGATATTAAATTGTCTTGTAAAGACGTATCAAAATTAGTCAATCTCGATGCAAAGTGTGATGTCATAAAAGAAATAGAAAATGGTGAAATTATAAAACCGGTTGTAACCTGTGAAAAGGGATCAATGGAAGATATTCAAACCAATCCTCATGAAAACAACCTCACAGATGTTCAAGATCAAACAAGTCCTCGGGTTTTACAAGAGCAAACCACATCAGAGGTGCCAAAAGAACCCAAAAAAGTAATATCTAAAGAAACACTTCATTCAATGGTAGCTGAAATTGAAAATGAAGAACAAAATTTACTGCAAGAGAAAGGGAAAATGGAACGTATTGGTAGAAATATTACAGAACAAATGACAAAGGAAGCGCAAGAATTACTTCAGATATTTGGAATTCCTTATATAGTGGCGCCAATGGAAGCAGAAGCTCAGTGTGCATTCCTTGAAAGTGTTAATCTGACAGATGGCACTATTACTGATGATAGTGATATATGGCTTTTCGGAGGAAGAACTGTTTATAAAAATTTCTTTAATCAGAAGAAACATGTTTTGCAATTTTTAAGTGAGAGAATAGAAAAATCTTTTAGTAAGTTGTTAAGATTTCCATATTTCCCATATATTGTTATTAGCTTGTATAGGCAATTTACATTATTTGTAATTTGTTACAGATTTGTCTAGAGAACAACTTATTTTACTTGCCTTACTGGTTGGCAGTGATTATACCACTGGAGTCCAAGGGGTGGGACCAGTAACAGCATTAGAGATTCTAGCATCGTTCCCATTTAATAAAAAACAGTTACTTAAAGAAAATTCCAAGCACGGACAGTACGAACTTATTGTCACTGGGTTGCAAGAGTTCAAGACTTGGGTACGAGCGGGAAGAAGGACTGATAATATCAATCTTAAGAAAAAATTGCGAAATGTCAGTTTAGGAGATGACTTTCCGAGTGTGCGGGTGAGATTCTCATTTTTAAACAAAGAACCTATGATCGAAAGTTATGCATTATAATAATCATAAAACATATATCGTGTAATGTCTAACATTTATTACATAGGCATTATTTTTTTAAGTTAGTGGTTCTTGTTAAGAAATAATTTTCACAATTTTATTCCTTAGGTTGTTCAAGCGTATTTGGATCCTAATATAGAAAAAAGCAAAGAAAAATTCACTTGGGGTGAACTAGACATCACAATATTACGCGATTACGCTAAGGCTAAATTTGGTTGGTCACAGAATAAATTAGATGTAATAGTTCAGCCAGTGATAAAGAGATTGTTGGAGCGAAAGACACAAAAAAGTGTACAGGACTATTTTAAACGAAAGACAAACTTTCAATCCTTAGAAGATCAAATGAGTAAAAGAGTCAAAGCAGCTGTTCAGAAAATGGATACAGAGAATGAAAATATGGATTCTGCAACGAATAACGATTCCAAAGGTGACCGAGAATTAAAAGCTGGGAAGAAAAGGAAAGGCAAAACCAAAAAACAGGATAACGCGCCAAGCAGTAGCGCGACAGATACAAAATCTAAAAAGAAAAAGATAATCGAGCCCGCCATGGTGTCTACAACAGAAGGCGGTATTGAAATCAATGTCGTAAAAACAGATCGATATCAGGAAATAATTCCCCAAAGAGAGAAAGATATGCAAAATATTTTGCAAAATAAATTAAAGGCTATAGAAATATTTAGGAAAAATAAAATTGATCGTAAAAGAAAACCGGTGAAAAAAAGGGTTAATCTGCCCAAAGACAAGGCTGATCTTTCAGAAAGTAGTGATAGTAACTGAATTTAATAAGTTTTTCACATTGCACACGATTACTTTTATACATGTCGCCTCTTTACAAGAACATCGTTTACAGGAGAGCAAATTAATGTGTTTTTTGTAAAAAAGAAAATAAACCTAGTTCAATATGAAATAAGTAAAAAAACAAAAATAGTTTTTGATGTCACGTTGTTTTTGAAAGAGGTGATGTGTTGTGTTGTAGGTGTGCTTGTCACTGTAATGTACCTTTCCTAACATTTTAAGGCGCAGGCGCTAGTTTTATAATAACATTATTTTGTATTATTAGTTTATTGCCAAGTACTTATACATAAAGTTTGTGAAGTTTTAATCATTGTTTTTTTTTACCTTCTTTTCATAAAAAAGCAGATAATTAAGGGCTTATATATAATAAGACTAGTTTCTCGTCCGGTTAGCTCGCTTATATTCAGACTATCGAATAAAGAAGCTATTTGTCGAAAATTGGTCCTACCAATTCAGAAACCGTGGGAACGACAACTGCTAAAAATCATCGATGTAGTATTAGTTACATTTGTAGATAAAATCCGAAGTAAGTTACTTTGGCATCTGATATTTATTAAAACTACAAAAACTTCAAATGAATGTTATTTAAAATCCATATTGATAAAGAGATCGCTTCATCGAAATAAAAAGCAATTTTAAAATAGCCAATTTATTGTTTAGAATCAACTATTTTCCAGTACGAAGCATAGTTTAAAATATCTTATAACTTAATTACACAAACTTGCTTAATGCACGCTCAATATTGATAATATGATAAAATAAAAAAGAAAAACAATACATTCAAAGATGCCAAATCTTGTACTGGCTTTAATTTTATCTTCTTGCCTAAAACCTGATGTAAAATATTGACATGAATCAGTTTTATACACTTTTACATCACGTATTAAAAATTACATTAATTATATTAAGGAAAATCATTATACAACTCTATCCCGAATTATTCATGTTTTCCATTTTAATTTTCCCATAAACATAGAACGAGAAATTATCATTAGGTACTAAAATGGTTTGGTTGGATTCAATAGATATTTAATACTTCTAGATATTTGTTATTTCAAAGTACATACTTAAAATATTACTTCTTCGTTGGCGTAGAAACAATAAGAAATTGTTCAGCGAAATGAAAGTTAAAAAATTTCTTTCGAGCTTACTATCGTGTATTGCCTTTGCAGGTATTCAGATAAATGAATGTTCACAAAATATAAGACAGACAGAAATCATATATTATAATTAATCATAATTTCTTTAAATGAGTAACTACCTTAAAAGTAACGTTAATCAATTGTCATGTAAATTGCCATTTTGTAAATTTTGACGTTTGTTAAGTGAGCTGTTAGCTACGAAATAAGTGATTTTAGTTGAAATATGGCATTTTTCAATAACCTCTAACCATAATCTCGGTTTAAGTTTGTGAAGTAAAAAAAAAAAACACTGGTTTTAGGATATGGGACTCGGCGTACCTTTACTCTGGTCGTGGAGTAGATCAGATTTAGTAGCCCCTAGGGAGAGGGACGAATAGTGACATGGTTCATGGTCCATGGCATATGACGTAAGTAGGTACAATTGACATCCTTCCTCAGTACTTTCATGGATATAAAATAGGATATTGAGTTTTTATAATTCAGGTATATTAATTATGGATTGACTATCATTAAATAAATAAGGATGGTCTCAGTATCCATCTCAGACTTAACACTTAAATGATATTACGAGATTTATATACCGTTAATATAATTTTAGTATTAGGTTTCCGAAACTGATATTGCTACTTCATACTACAGCAAGTTGTGTTTAGAGAAATCAACCGAGAAATTTCTTATTCTTCTACGCCATTGGTTCTAGAATAGTTATTTCCCTCTCAATATGGCAGCCAAGTCATACCTGTGGTCAGACATTCATCGTAATATTAAATAGGACTTAGAAGGAAAGAAAGAAATCCTTCTTTCTTTTCTATTAAAAAGGATTTCAAACCTTTTTAATTAAATGTACATCTAAACTCACACCACTACGGCTTGTGTTAACGCACTTCTGCGCTTTATATAGCACGCGGAGTGCTTCTAGGGATTTCATATTGTTAATATCAGAATTAGCCTTATGAAATAGCTTGTGGCCCTAAATTATTAGGTTGATACAATAAAATAAAATTGTCTATGCAGTAGATGCTAAACGATTGTCAAAGATTCATTATTTTAGTAGGAAAGTTATTATAAGGTCATTATTTATTTTAAAATATCTATTAAAATCTGACAATAAAGTAAACAGACAGTGACCAACGACAGCTAGGAGCATTCGGATCATTACATGAGCCCATTACGCCTGGTAGCAAATGGATCATTTCACACGGGACAAACGTTTAACAACTCTTACATTAAATAATCATATTGTAGTGACATACAAAACTCTGTACAACTAGAAGTATATTTTATTTGTTTAACACATATTCTAAGAATAGCATTATCCATCGTGATATTTAATTTTAAATGTGGTTAAGTACTAACTATTGAACAAAACATTTTTCTGTATACGTAACCTTTAAAATAAATCAATATTATTTGTAACTTGTTGTGCAAGATTCATTATGTTTCCTGATGCAACACAATATATATTTCAATGTTTCTTTTCTATCTTATTTACAATTAAAAACATACTACAGGTATGTTATTAGTTGAAGGCGAATAAATGAACATCTAAAACACGCCCGTGCGGCTATCAAATATATTTAGGATATAAATAAAGTTTATACATAAATCACAATACGTACAGCAGTATAACTCGTCCACGTTACAACTGTCTAACCAGGTAGTCACCGATGTCTCTGGCATATCACACTAGCCTCTCACCAGTTAACACTCATCGTTAGGAAATATTACGCAAACACTGTGAATAAACTGATTTAGGAATACTGTTATAATTTCAATATATTTTTATATGATTTCTTAAAAATAAAATTGACTATTAAAGTTTGACTGCAAGAATACATGAATCTATATTAATAAATTCAACATATAAATAATTCGAACATACCTAAAACCTAAATCTCTTTTAGGCCATATAAAATTTTGAAATGAGAACTCAAAAGATAATCTTGAAACTTGTGAAAGCATAACACAAAAATGCATATTGCAAGTGAATCAAACTCACAGTCGGTGAACATATAAATTGGACACTGCCGTACTAGTCCGTACACTGAACTTAATCGACCTTCACAACACTGTATATCTTCCTGACGAACCAGAAGCAAGCCATGAATCCGATGGTGCCAGTGAGCAGGAAGAAGAGGAACACCATGATGAAGGTATATCCGAAGTAGAGGAAGGTGGAAGCTGCATCTTCGATGTTGAGTTTGGTGACGAAGTAGTGGCAGCAGTACACGAAGAGGTAGCCGGCGGTGGAGCCCGCGCTGAGGAAGGCGCGCCACCACCAGTGGTAGTCTTCGGCGCACAGGTGGAAGTAGCACAGCAAGATCGTCGTCTCCGAGCACGTGATCACCAGGATCACGAACACCAGGAACAAGAAGCCGAACATGTAGTACATCTGGAACAATATAGAATAGCAAGTAGCAATTAGTAACCTTTTTATATAATGTTAAATAATCGCCATCGTCCAAGAATACGCGATAAGAATATTGCGAATACGCGATGCGTTTTAATCTGATTCTATTACTTTGACCGCTAGTCTTTGGAACTTTCTACTATTCTGAATTTGTAAATCTTAAACCTTAACCTTTATTATTAAAAACATTTCCTAAGTCGGTAACTTCTACCCGTAGCTAATTTTTCCTCCTCGCCTTCCTCTACCATTCAAAACACGTCTTGTTTGTATGTACTTAAATACTTTAAATTAGTATAGTATGATCGATCGTTCAGTAAATTATATTTAAAGATCGATAACAAACCCAAGCTTGTACAACTTGTACAATTTAACACTTTAACTTGTACAACTTGTAATACATCTATGCATTTTTTTCCTGGTGTATTTCATTATTGTTTTCTCAGTTTGCAATTCATGTTTATGTTTTTAGGAAACATTTTTTTCTACAGACTTATTCCCAATTTTTTATTTTTTTTTCCTGAAAAGTTTTGATTTCACAATTACCGCTTTATTCGTCGTGTACATCGATGTGTACATA
>DWPA01001161.1:0-19785 GCA_018251375.1 Calpodes ethlius
GTGTGTTAGTTTATTTGTCCTTCTCTCGCGGCGCCACGGACCGTCGCTATGGTATGATTTTTTTTGATTTGGAGATAGTTGGGAGGACGACGATTACTAGGCTAGTTTTTAATGTGAATAGACATCTCATTCACTGTGGAGTAGAAAGAAAATAACAGAAAAGAATCGAAAATCTTTTTATTGCTGTATTTTCTCAAACGCGTGCAAAGCCGCGGGTGACATCCAGTAAATAGATATATAGATATCTGATGACATGTATTCGAGGCTTCTGGGCTCGATTCTAGCGTGACAGACAATTAAATGATGAGTGTAAATTTCTATTCTTGGTCTGGGTGTGTGGGTTCGTCTTCGTCTTCGTTTGTTGTACATTGCACCCACGATACTATGGGGCTATGAAGACGGTATGAAAAACAACAAAACTGTAAAGATAATTTTTAGATTATTTTTTTCTATTTATTTGTAGTGTACGTAACGGAAAAGATGAATTTATTTTGAAATTTATTAATACCGGAATATTAAAAATTAACAATTATTGGCTTCCTAATCGTCACTTCCTTAATCATTACCTATTATCATGTTTAGTTTTTCCATAAAGGCTAAGAATAAAAATAGTTTATTTTCACGATACAAGTCAGAAGACACTGTATGTATAAGTTACAGCATATAATAAACTGAACATAAGTACCTAGATACATAACGACTCGTTTTGTGCTTCAGTATTGTGAACATCAAATATTGTTCGAGTTACAAGCGACAATGTTACCAATGGGTTTATTTTTCTTATTTAAGTAACTTTTCGGCGTCATCACATCTGCGCTGCAAATAGGTATCGTACCATAAAGTCGAAATTGCAATTTATCGGGAATTATTCTTGCGCCGAATTTCCCTTTGTCTCTGCTCCCGTACCAACAATGTAATTACCCTCGCACAGTGTTGCCAGCTTTATACCTCCTCTATTTAAATGGTAATATAATTCCCGAATTTAAAATTCACGTAGGAAATCGGCCATTAATCAAGCGCCAATATTCCGTTGTTAATTTTAACGAGCGGCTTCCAAAAGTCTCCGGGGATCGGCGCTTTCGGGGGAAATTAAAAAAGTTTGAGATGCGCCGCGTCCATCTTGCGGTGACCAATCGCAGGGAAACAATTAACATGTAGCCCCCGGAACCTCTGCGGTAGCCGAGTGATGGGTCGATGGTTCGATGTCCAGTCGGGGCAATTATTTATAAATCGATAATTGTTTGCTTTGGTTGCATTACAACCATTCAATTAAGTATTTCACCACAAACGTCTCAGTGTGTTGGCTAACAAACTCGAATTATGTGCGTGTGGGCGATCATACGTACACGATACTGCCACACTGCTTCACTTTGGGTGAACATGGTATTAAGAAACTAACCGTCTAGGTTATTCCCAGAATAATCTTTTAGTAAACGTTTTATAACGCTTCCATTCTACTGGAGTGAAATTAATTACGGCGGTTTCTGGCAATATAAAGCCGATAAGAAAACACAGCTGTGGGCCTAAATGGAAATGACGAACTGTTGAAATTCTAAGAGAGTACCAATTTTACAAGTCAATTTGTGATACGTTCCTCAGGGAAATTATTGAAGATTCGCCAATAACTGCTTAGCGCACGGTGCGGAGCGCCGAGCCACCGCGGCTTGTTCCGGCGCACGGGAGAAGGAAAAATGAAATGAACCGCTCCCTAGCATAATTATGTACATTCAAAACTAGCCGCATAAATCTAGAAACAATTTAACATGGAAACCCTTCGATAGAAGAGTAAACAAAAAATATCGTTAGTTTTAAAATGTCATAAGAATAATTTTTATTTTACAACACAGGCGATTCTTATAATTAAATAAAAACTTCTTCACAAAACAGTAAAATAACATAATATTAAGTGAAAAATATAATAATAAAGATTTTTGTATCGACAACAATGTGTTAGCTAATATAACCCATCATATACCAACGCACATAAATGTGTCATATTTAAATTCTTAATGCTATTTATTTCACTCGTTTATTAAATTTTCACTTAGAAGTATATTTTATTTTATAAATATTATTAAAAACGGATAATTTTGTCATAAGTTAAGTCACATTTTACAAGTCTACTTATAATCTGCAATCCTTTTTTCGGCGAATTAAAACTCAAATTGTTCGAAAATAATAAAGAGTTTCGTAATAATGGAGCGACCTCGCGATGTTACGGCGAGTTGCTCAAAAAATCTAGTTACCTCGCAAATTCGAGTGAATAAGTACTAGGAATGCAGCGCCTCAAGAATGCAGCGAGATGGCTCACGAGGTGCGTTTATTGCATTTTTGAGCGCACCCCCTTCCTCGATGCATCCCGGCCGCCGCGGGGTCCGGTGAATGCCTAACATACATGGTAGCCGGTTGCGGAATCTTAATGCTGAGTTCTTGGCTATTATTAAAGTCACTCCACATATTTCGAGAGGAAATAAAATATACGAGTAGTTCAGTTAATAAGTTGGGACAATTTTCCTCGTAACAAAACCTCCTCTATCCGGACACATTGATATTAAAAAAACTGGCCAAGTCTGCGTCGAGCCACACGCTATGTAGGATTCCGTAGTTGTGAGTTGATTGAATATTACTAGATAACTTGCGGAGCCTAAGGAGTTTTCTAACCAAAATTAACAATTTAAAGACTCAGACATATGGAATGGATTCTTAAATGGAAAAATGGTTTTCACAAATCCATAACGAATTTGAAAGACCTTTTCAACCACACCTCACACATTGGGGTAGACGAAAAAAAAAATATCCCGACTTTTGTTCGAGGAAAAGTAAATAGATTTTTTAAAATTGATTCTATCATTTCTTAGTAACACAAATATGTTTACGTATTTTAATCATGGGCTTCTTTTAATAATACACAGTACTAAGATTGATATTATCTACTTAAGTACCTTCCGTTTCGCGCGCCTAGAGTCTTATATGTCAATAAATAACTTTAACACTGGCCACTGGAGATATTAAAAGCTGCTCATGCAGTATGGTCAAGCTACTTTAAAATGACATGAGTCAGTGGTAGACGTGAAATTCGCTGAGAAACACTTCTACATTGATTTAATTATTTAAATGCTAAAGATCGCTTAAACTGAGGTTACAAAGGGTGATTAAAAAATAGAGAAAACTGGAGTCTAATTATTTTTATATACAATTCATTTCAATTAAATTTTTAAGTTTTTGTCGGCTGGGAATCTAATCTAGCATTCTTTATAATTATATCCAGCTTATGTAAAAATAAATAACTGCAAAGCTGTCAGATACGTAAATGAGAAAACGAGAATAAAACAAAGGGTAAGCTCAAATACGGGTTTAAGTTGCTAATAAGATTTTTAAACAACATCGTCTATTACCAGATTAGGACAACAGAAGTCGAACAGGACTAATCCCGGGACAAACAAAAACGAAGTCTTTGTTAAATAACAACAAAATCTTAATTAGAGAAAATAATACGTGTTTTGGGAGCGCTGCGCGCCGTCCTCTTTGCAGGGACAGTGGCGATATTAATTGCAGTTCCCAAACTAAACAGTTGTGCGTTTCAAATGAAAACTTTTCCTGGGACGTGGAGCGCGGGACGAGCGAAAGCAATGTTTTTGGTACGGTATTTAAATATGGGAGGGGAAAGTAATCCACGTATTTATTTTTTTGAGCTAATTTCGTATCAAAAGTCGATCGTATAATCCGTAACTATGTTGTCGAACAATAGATTCGCACATTTTTATACCCACGTAAGAAACTTTTTTTCTGATCTGGATTTCGGCTAAAACCTTAATAATACGGTTTGGATTAAACCGGTAAAATCGTTAGACGGATAACATGAAATTTGCAACCGATCACATTTGGAAAGAGTATTTTTTTAGCCATTTTTCGAATAAATCACATGTTGAAGAAATATTCATGTGTGCGGGAGAAATTAGTACATAAAGATCTTAAAAGCGGTTTATGATTTTGACGGCTGACTAAATTTCAATGGCATGTTAGTGGCCAGGTGCTTTTCGCCTTTAAAATATTCTATCTTTCCTCTCATCACTTGCGCCCCAGGCGTACACGTACACTGTAGAAAAATTAAAATCAACAAACAGCTTGCGAGAATTAATTCGTTCCTCCTCCCCCCGAGCTGCGTGTAAACTCGACCGATAAAAATTGTTTACGGAAAACATTTGTTCGTTCCACATGAGCCTCGTGACACGTGTTACAGTAATCGTGTTTGTACGAGTTTTATTTCACGGTGTAACGACACAATGTTGGTCTAGTGGCGTTCGGTAATGCTACACGGGATTTTATCGTTTTTTCTCCTATAAATTTGTATTTTAATTTAGCTCGGCCACCGTTCTATCGACACGCTGGAGCAGTATATTGGTGATGGTGGTTATAAAAATACATTTATTTTCTATAAAGTGCTTGCATCTATATTATAGTTAAGTAATACGTACGCTTCTTATGAAGATGTAATCCACTACTAGAGTCCGCAGTTCGGAAGGTTATTCCAAATATATATTCTTTGAAACACGAAACATTGAACCATACTATCGCGGTGCGCACACAGACGACAAAGTTCCTTAATCTAAAGTGGGAATTAACGTTAAATATAAACTAAGTTCTAGTTCGTTAATCTCATAGCGTCGGCGACTTAACGAACTCCCACTGACGCCGGCGACGCACCGAGCTGATGAGACACTACTTTGAATATTATGTCTTTTCCTCTGCGTCGTTCACGTTCAATTAGACGTATTGAATTTGATTTTAATTTATGTCTGCTCTAGAACAGATGTGGTACCATTCATACTATTTCGTCGATAGCACTATCGTATTTATAGTCATAATTATATTTAATAAAAATAAAATAACTGTTACTGACTGGCAAAACGTGCAGTTCAAATCAATATCTACCTAGAAGCATGAAACTTTGTATTAAAAATTATATTAGGAATAATTGATTGTTTTGGGAAGCACTAAAAAGAATATATAATTAATCCTCTAATGGGGTAAAATTAGTATGATTATAAACTCGAGGACCAGTAGGTTGCCTTATAAATGTTGACATTAAGTGATTTGTAACAAGAAACATCGCTTTTGATTAGTACTAGCTGCTTTAAGTGGAAAATCTAGAGCAGACTACTTAACTAATTTTAAAATAGTTATTATAGTAAAGCGCGCGATTATTCTAATCTAAGATCGAAAGGAAAATCTGCATACCTAAGAGTTCTTCGTGATTGGTCAATGTTCTCAAAGATGGAAAAGTGTACCAAACCTCACTTAAGTAGATTGACGGACGAGAAGACAAGTGAGAGGTGTAAAACTAATCCATCTTGAAAATTACGACGATGATTTTAAGATTTGATAACTGAAGAATTTCACTCCCAGTACTTCAGGTGGACAGACACTTCGTGTTATCCTGCAGTGTAATGTAATAGTTTTATAAGATCGTTATAATTACATTGAGTATGACCTTGTGCTAGTATTTAAAGGGGCTGACGATATTCTCATTTCTCCCGTCGAATAATTCATGTTTAACATTAAGTTACTTCTAGTTCGTTAATCTTATAGCGTCGGTGGCGTAACGAGCTTCAACTGATTTAACATCTCCGACGCTATGATCTAATAAGCGACTCTCAATGTTATAACCGTCTTCGTGTATATTACATCACTTTTGTAGAGCGCTTGTTAGTTACAGCTAGCGAATAACTTAACTTGGGCAAATGTGAAATTGTTAAAGATGTTACGCGATTCATTGTTCTGACAGGTCAATGGTAAATTTAAATGTCTAGGACATGATGACGTGGACTTTTTCTGCTTAAATTACATTGTTTTATCATATAGCGTTATTTATTTATATAATTACCATTACAAGTAACAGTAACAATGTAAACAGTAACAAAATAATTAGATATTGTTAATAAGTTACCTATTGTTAGAAATTGAAAGGTAACCACAGTAAATAAAATGACACAAAATAAAAAATAAACGCAAAATGTATTTAGTTCAAGAAAACAGAAAACAAGAAATTAAAACTAAATATTAATTGACAAAAAGGGTGCCCTATTATTGTAAACTCTTTTTAAGTTTCAGGTGCGTCACGTATACGTCGTCTGAATTTTAATTTTGAAGTTAAATTTGTTTAACAGAGATGGACAATAGATCTTATTAAGCTCTTCGTTTCTTTACATACGTATAATAGGTTTAGGTGTGAACGACATGATGAGAGTCGCTGAGAAAGAAAATACTTGACTTTATCGGTATATACTCGAACAGATTTAGGAGTCTTTAAAAGACAGGTTCAACGTGGTTCAACTGCGAATAGGGTTCTCTTGTGACCTCTGTAGTCAATTTACCTGATGTTGAAATTAAAATATTTCAATAGTCATAAATAATGATCAGTTATAACAAACCGGATAAATCCTGAGATTCTACCGAAACTTCTAAAGCTGAAGGCGATTGAATTATTGAATTCTGACATCTTAATATCATCTTCGAGGTTTATAATCCTGGAAATTTATGCCAACTTAGTTGAAACTACTTAAATAATGTGACCACTATTCTTTAAAACACGTACGCGATAATTTTTAGTCCAAACTATTGATGTCTATGAGACATGAATTGCACTGGTGTCATTTAATTTAGTTAAAGGACGCTTAAAAGTCTTGAGTATAATCTTACTCTTTTGATTAACAAAACAATCCTCTCTAGCTCAACATCATACTACTAGAGAGGCTAAACTGACATGTGCTTAGCAAGTGACGGTCAAGGTAAAAAGTGATTAAGCTAGTCTACTATCGATTCAGTAAAATAATCATTACGATGTTTACCAATGAGTTCCATTTAATTCACATCACAAGTAGTAGTAAGATTTAACTGTAGCTACGTTACGGTTACCTGCAACTGTCACTCAACATTAGATGGACCGTGAACTGGGTGCTCGCTAACTATACTTCCGTAAATATATTGGAACACGAGATCTCTCTCGACATTATCTCCCACTCGTCTTGCCCGCTAACGAAACGTACCTCGTTTACGGAGAAATAACTCTTAGAACTTGAATTCCCAGTTTTTCGAAATGAAGCGGTAACTTCTTGCATCTTAACATCTGTTCGGAATGCACGCTGAATGAGTTCTATGAATACATTACCATTTGAAAACATTCCGATTCAGGTTGCTCGGCGGGAAGTTTAGTGACGCAAAGAATTTAATTATTCCATTACCTCCAGACTAGGGTCTGGAAATCAATTGTAACAAAATATAAAAGCTATCTTTTGGTTTTTTGTCTTATGGCTCTTAATTCAGACCGCGTTATTTATACTACTATAAATATAAGTATATTAAGGTTTGGTATTCAAAGCGAGTTTTGACATTTAAAGTGTAAATTGTCTTTGGGAGTAATTCCTCGGATTAGTATATTTGAGAGTACCTGGCCTTTTGAGTACAAAAAATATATAGAACTATTCTTAAATGATAATTATATCTCCTATTAAGTAAAGTTATTCTAGTGTATGGGATACAATAAGATTCCCTAACCAAAATTTCTTCGTACCTTTTCATTTCCGTCATCCACGTTGTTAATAAATTACTCGTAAAGCTTTCGAGAGCCGTTCCGATAGTCAGGGTACGTTGGGACAAAGCCGACCAAGTTTGTGAACTTGGGCGACCAAGTTTGACTCCGGTTCTCTGTTGATTCTGTCGTGAGGAACTTTAATTGCCCCCAGAAACCCGACAACGGGGACCGTCAATAGATACAATTTGATACGATTTGCGGTAGATGCAAGTTTCAGTAAGTGGATTTGACATGATGTGCTCCCGGCTGCATTCTGGCGGTGTAATGGTTTTGTTGGTGTCTGTTGTTTTGATTCAATATCGAAATAAAGAAATTGTTCAATATTATACATGCAAAAGTTCTGTATAGTAAATCTGATTTTGGCAACTGATTCATCTATTTTTATTGATAGTCTTTTATTGGTAGTTGGTGGATATACTGATAAAATATCCCACATTTTGTACGATCTTGGTGTTACTGATGTTCTTGAGTACGATGACTCCTTACTATCTGGTGGATGTTCCCCTATTTACATTAAAAAACAGGAAATGTGTTATAGGATATGTAGGAATATTGGAGTAAAGTCGATCAACTTAGTTCTGAGTTGTGAATTTCACCACAAAGTTGTTCCCTCGTCGATTGTCAATGTCGTAACTTTCTGAAAATGGACATCAGAAGGACGATCGATTGTCAGCTACTTTTATATAATTTAAATCTTTCGTAAATTATATTGTACGGTGCGCGATTTGATTGATCGATGATTGTTTACTACTAAATCAAAATAAAGGTAGTCAAGAACAATGTTAACGCCTTAATTTGTTTTTAAGAGCGGGTACATCCGAATTGTGTTAGTAGTGGAGTAGGTGTCATGGCGGGCGGTTGTCATTCTTAAACGGTGACTCGCACGTGAACGTCGCTGGCAAACCCATTTGCTCTTGGTCGTAATTTATTATTGTAATCTTCGGATATAACTCTTAATAAAACAATAGAAAAAACAAATGCAGGGTATATAACATTTTGAAACAAATAGAACTATGAATCATGGCGATTTTTTTGTCTAAAATATACGAATTATATGTTGATTTGAATAAGTTTTGTAAAAAAAAGCGTATCGTAGTTAGAAAACGAGATCTTTATATGTAAAATGTTAAACTTAATAGTGTTTATGGGAATGTGTCTGTGATCCGGATGAGATCAATCAGCTATCACGATTTATGTGCTTTTGTTACTTGCCCTCATCAGAGGATGACCAGTAATTATCCTAATTGAATGGGCAAATAAAAATATCTGTATGAAATATCAATCGGAAGGCGGAAAAAGACATCGGGCTAAGTTTTTATAGATAGTGTCGACACAATGTCCTCGACTGTAGTCTGTTTACAGAAACTGTCACAGTAGTGTTACGATTTGTATGAACGCGAGCAGTGCGGCGCCGCGGTGAAGGTAATGGTTGAATGAAGGCTTTATTCATTATGTATTACTAGATGTTGCCCGCGGCTTCGGACGCGTGCGGGAAAAGAACACCAATAAATAGGTTATCAAACCTTTCTATCACTGGTTGCTACGCATCGCTTTGTTATCAATACATTAAATATTTTCTTTCATTTTGCTTAAATATACATCGAAAGGGATCTTTCCACAGAGATGAGATGTTTTTTGCGGTTAAAACGATACTCGCCGTATTTGGTTATTCGTCGTCTTTCCAACTATTTCCAAATCAAAAATCATACCATAGCGACGCGGACATCATCGTTGCGTTGTCGTTGCGTCGTGAAAGAAGGACAAATAAATAAACAAACACATATTTATAATATTAGTATGGATACATTCGCATGTACAAGTGTCCGTACATTTTGAATAGTAAAAGTGATACTCTCAAATACTATACCAGAAAAAACCCTTGTTCTTCTTATACCTTTATATATTGTAAGACATCGAATTTCATTGTAAGTTGATATTGAGATATTTACTTTTATAAGTAAACACTTAAAGGTCACATCCTCGTGTTCAGTATCAGAATAGATATATCTATGAGTATGTTGCGTATTTCAAAGTATTGGCCATTTATATTATATATAGTTCAATATGAAAGCGTAATTTCAAAATCTTTTATTTAATTTGTAATATTTCTCAATTTCTAAGTATGTTTGTTTGAGTTAAATCTTCTAAGATGAAATAGAACTACTTTCTCTTCACCCATAAAATTAAAATTTTACACACTGCTTAACATTATACGAAATCTGATACTTCATTAAGAATTGGCTACAGACAAGGGAACTTCTCAATAATGAACAGTACAGTTACAATATATTTGCAGTTTAAATATGTATTTTTAGTTACGTAAACTATTAATTTATTTACATTTCAAACAGCAAGATAAGAAGTCTGACAGTTTAAATGATGCTGGTCGTTCTAAAACGACGTAAAGATACATTACAGGGTGGCAGGTGGACCGTGCTCTCTGTTGATACTTCCCAGAAACAGTAAACAAGTCCCTTTAACGTCTTCATCTTTACGTTTAGAAAATAAAACACGTAGAATTACAATGTTTATTTTCAGTTCTAGCTATATAAAGTGAAAGTAACGTTTGGTAACTAAAGAACGTTCTTAAAGTGTTCGGTAGTTTCAATTACTGAGGATTCGGTACTTTTAACATATTACTTGTATGAAATGATATTAAGATGTTTTTGTTGATTAAAAAAAAATGTGTACTAAAGTTACCTTAGTTACTGACAGCTCGGTAGTTCGACTAGTAAACCGAGATTAAATGCATTACATACCTCTCGGAAAGCTTTACACTCCCTTTCAGTTAAAATATTAATCTTACATATAAAATTCTCGTGTTAGTTACCATACTCCTCCGAAATGACTAGACTGATTTTTATAAAATTTTATTTGCATATTCAGTAGGTCTGAAAATCGACTTCTATCTATTTTTCATACCCCTAAGCGATAACGGTTGTCCACCCTTATTATTTTTTTATTTTGCTTTAAAAAAACATACAACCATAAATTTTCATTCTTCTATCACCAACCCCTATTTTTAATAGTCATTTTAGTATTTTAATAATTTTTCGACCTGTTCCATAACTGATTAATTATTGCCTTTTTTGTGAATGTCTTTCACTCTATTTCGATTAAAATTTCCCTGAGGTTATTATTAAAATAATTTATATGGCAAAACAACGTTTGCCAGGTCAGCTGGTAAAATAATAAACATGCCTTATTCGAAATATTTCTTTACGGGTAAATAGAGAGTGAGAGCTGGCTCGTTTTTATTTTTAGCGTGTGTTTAAAAATTAATTTTAAACTGTTTTTTATATTTTAGTTTTGCCCAGCCATTCGTAGCATAATCAAGAGGCAGCAAGCAGAAGAAAACAATTGGTACGATAAAATATATCCCTTTCATGTGAAGTATTTTTATATTTTTTCTTGTATGGTGTAGGGTCGTTGGATAGATTTTTCAAATTCATAATGCGTTTATGAACACATTTTTTTTTAATCTCCTTAAGAATATTAAATTTCAAGTGCTAATTTCTGGTTAGTGTCAAATCTTCCTTCTGCCGACTACAGATGAACACGGGAGAAAATGTCATGAATTATATATGTAATGAATTTTAAAGGTAAACTATCGTGGCTTCTGATCAATTAACAACTACAGAACCTCACATTGGGTGTTTACCGACACGGACTTGACTGGATTTTGTAATTACTTTTAAAATTATTTTAATAACGCTTTAATCTTTATGAAGAATTGAAACTTCGGTATCTTGATGTCTCCTTTCACTTGAAATTTTTTTCCAATAACAATTCACTATGCAAGTGAAAACATTAGGCGTACATATATTCTGGTCGGCTTTAATCGACAAATCCCGGCAGTAAAGAAAATATATGTAATTCGGGAAAAGGCCGCTAGGCCTAGCCAAACGGACACACATCAATCGCAACGAAAGCTTAATTGTACCTAGCCGACCTAAATATGCCAAGTACCGGGCGGCTTTGCTGGTCGGCCCCGGCCCAATATATGTAACTAGATGTTACCCGCAGCTTTGCCCGTGTGGAAAAAGTGAACAGAAATATAAACGTTATCGATTCCTTTCTATAATTGGTTGCCAAGCAGTTTGATATCAAACACTTCCTTTAATTTGGCCGAAATATAAATCGTAACGGATCTTTCCATAGAAATGAGAAGACTTTTCACGGAAAAAAGTAACATAAGGTGCTCTCCATCCTCCTATCTATCTACGTAAAATCATATCTTAACGAGGCTCCGTTGAGCCGTGAAAGCGTGACGAACAAACCAATAACCAAACACACTTTCGGATATATCATATTAGTATAGATAATTGCTTTGCTTTGGTGATGTTGTTCAACAAATACTGTCGAGCCAAATATGTGTGAAGCATCCCTTAGCGGCTATAAAGTTATCAAGAGTCTTATTTGTTACATACAAATGACAAGTTTTCATTCGCAAAAAGTCATATGACCTAAGAATAACCTCATTTCCACCACCCCTTGAGATAACCATGTTATATTGTGGCACCTTGCATCTATAATGATGCTCGCTCCATCAACGGGTTATCCTCTCCCTTTGCTGTTGCTGTATAAATTAACCTTTTAACATGAAAAATCGGCGCCACAGCGCTATCTTTGTTTACAATACTATTTCACAATGATTAATCAACTACCTTGTTTACTTTCTGGTTTCCGCCGCCTACACCAAAAGGCCTACGTTGTGTTTGTTTTTTAAATACCCACGATTTACATTGCCGGTTTGTTCCGTGGTAACTTTTTTATCGCTGGCTTGAACTGGCATTGTATTACAATGTGTTCTTTTTGCATTGGTTTTAATTCCATTGTAGATCCGTAGCGCACCCCGCCTATTGTTATCAAGAAGGAATCAAGCCGCCTTTTTGTGTTCGCACCCCTTTCAGCTTTCTGTTTACGATGAAACTTTTTGGCCTAAATGAAATCTAGTTTTTAGACTATAAATAATACTTCGCTGTTCTCGGGGTCTTCTGATTCTTTAAGAAAATTTAATCTGAGAGCGAAGTAATAATTTAGCTTGTCAACTTTTACTCTGTTCTTGAAATTATTTTCAAAATTAATCAGCTTAGTCAGCTTAGGAACCTGCTGAGATATTTGTAGGAGACCATTTTTACATTTGGATTAAGTTTGAAATGAAGGAGGACACTTGAAAAAAGGTTTTATTAATAATGTTTTAATGTTTAAAAGTTTTTTCGTTCATATTTTTGGGTTTAAAGAATATATAAAGATTAATGATCGACACGCGAATTTACGGAACTAAATCTAAATCTGGTGATATGCTATACGGAAACTCTGGATGCATCGCATAAATCTTACCAAGTCCTACGGTTGTTTCGGACGTAGCCATATTTTTCCCTAAATACCATCTCGTTAGTTGGAAAACGTTAATTTTCTCTTGTAATAGGCATTTTGCTGCACTGAGGGCCATTAGCGTCCTTAATTCACTGCGATAACTCAAATTGAATTAGTCGGAAGTCGCCGTTGAGAAGACAGCTTTCTTGGTCACTTGGAAACAAAGATGCTTAAAGTTTGTAACAAAACTCTCTAATATGATGAATAACTCGAAATTCAAATTACGTAAGGGAGACATTTACCTTAAATGTAATTAAATTAAATAAAACAAGCGCAGTTGCACAACTTAAGGTCTGAAATGTGATGTCATAAAAAAATTAAACAAAAAAAGCAATATCTAAATACGTCTACAGCAAATTAGGGCAAACAACACAAAGGCGATTAGATGGAAGATAACGAAGCTTCGTAATAGGGTGTAAGGCATTTGTAAGTAACTCCGCAGCGAATACATCACACGCTATCTGCAAGCCGATGTGCTCCGTCTTAATAGAAACGTTGGGTCACGCCCTTGTTGTGCTGTACGGCCGCTCAGCTTGTTAACATGCAAACTTCATTTGGAATAAAATAATGATTTTATGTGTGTGCGCTCGAAAAGAAGATTGTCATTGGAGATACAGTTTTATTAACATTCAGTGTCTTAAAGTTCTTTAGAACTTCTTATTATAATTTCGTGTTATAGATCTTAAAGGTGTGTAAAGTCTGCCAATGCGCACTGTCGATGGCTTATTGTAGGGTACGTTACGGTACCCTTTAGAGCTCAAGAAATTTTCTTATTAGCAGTCATCGACCCAGCGACTTCATCTGCACTTAACTCGGTTGATCATTAGCGAACAGCATAGGGACCGCGCTACGAGTGTTTCAGTAATTACAAAATGTTGCCAATGATATACGCTATTTATAGAGAGCATTAAACAAATAATAAATAATAAAAATTTGATCATAACTTCTAACCATACTTATGAGTTGTTTTCATCCTGAGAGAATTTAGCTAGTATCAAAAACATTTACAAGTAGTTAATCTACTTGGCCATGTCGTACCACTGAAAGTTATAGAAACATGTATTGCAAGTTGCATCAACTATAAAGGCAGTTCCATGAATGTTCCCATGTAATCTGAATGCATAAACTGGCATTCGCATCTGCCGGAGACGTCAATATCGAGCGAATGGTGATTTCGCCGGCACACCTCATGTTTGGTGCATCCGAAATATTCCCCGTTTTACCGAACTTTCATCCGCTTTCATAACTATGCTGCTTGATAGACATATATTGTGAGAGTCAGCAGCTGAAATTGAAATGATGGAAAATATTTAAAGATTTGGATTATACTAAAGGTTGCGTTAACTAGCAGTGTTGAAAAAGTTGACAGAGAAATAAACTTTATTAATTCTAAATCCTTAACTAGAAGAAAATTTCATTTACAGTCCGTTTCGTCGTAACAGTCGTACGTAAAAGTTTTAGATGTATTTACAGAACATTGTATATTTAAATGGAATTCACGTCTTGGGAAAAGGAGTATAGGACGCCCACGAACAGGTAAACTGATGCCCTCAAGAAGACAGTGGGCGGTGCTGGATTTAAAAGGCTCAAGATCATCTGCTTAACTCGGACTTAAGTTTAAAATTGAATTTGAAAAGCTAATGAACGGATCGATTAATATTTGAAAGAAGGAAGGAAGGAAAAAATATTAAAAGGATACAGAATTATTGCTTATATCATCCTGTAACGTAATGTAATATAATTGGAACCATCGGTTATATCCGTAGCTCTGGGAAATCCAACTAGAGGGGCTAACCGCCATTACTGTCGGCGGATACTAAACGGGATCATTTTAAAACGGTGAACGCGAAGATCATATGTGGTCGTTTATTGTCCCGGCTGCGCTAAAGACCTGGACACATAAAACATTATCTAAACACGTAAAACATTTTACGGTTGATTTTACTTAGGAGATTGTAGCAACTCATAAAAATGTCTTTGTCACCATGACACGAGTAAAAAGTACTTGGAGATTATTGAACCACACACCATTGCTGTACCGCGGATAGATAATGCATTGCGTTTGTGATTAATTGAAATGAAAAGTGAAAAAATATTCTTTACCATAACCGTGACAAACACAAAATACAATTCGTCAACACGGGATAAAACAAAGGAAATTTGTCGTAAATTCATTAAGAATTTCGTCGATAACACCTGATTGAATTAGAGAGTAAGTTGTGCCTTCCAACGAACGTAATTAAATTTTGTTTGGACTTGGAATTGAGCGATATCTTGAGAGAAAATTTGCTGTAACCACAAGAAATTTGTAACACAAATATTTGGTTCCGCTATGTGTGTGTGTTTTATGAAGTTTATTAGATAAATACTTACAAACATGTTTTGTTTTATGTACTTTTATAAAGCAAATGTAATCTTAACCACTTTATTTTGTATCAGATGCTATGATAATATAGACATCGAAGAAAGAAAGAAAAATGTTTATTAAGAGGATAAACAGGGACGAACCTACCCGTTTAGTATTTGTTGGTTTAAGTATCTAAACCATTGACAATTTCCGGATTTAAAAACAGTACGTTGCCTCAAAAAATACTTTGCTGCGAAATAACAGTGCTATAAAATGAGTGAAGTATTTCAGATGGCGTTGACTTTGAAGTAATATTTTCCAGACACATTTTGTTGTGATGTCCAGCAGCAATCCTTCAGACAGATTGCTCCTACTACATTAGCTAAAGTTGTGTGTAGGTCGGAGGAATTTGGATTACAACGAAAGCGACTGTCTGAATATTAAAATGAATTTCTACGTTTAAATTTAATATGTTTATTGAAAAAAATGCAGGTTAACATGTAGTAACTTCTTTGATCGATAATATCGCGCAAATTGAATCCACTTAAAGCGTCTTCAATTTAAGTTGAGCGCATATTTTGCAGAAATCGGAAAGCTATCAGTTGAGTCGTTGACACATGACAGATAAATTTCCACAATGTGCTCTAAAAGAAATAAAACCAGGCATATCTTTCTTGAACATCACATAGAGGAAGGAAGGGTCATTGTAGATGCAATCAGGGCTTGTTAACGCGCGAACATTTCCCCGCGGAGCCGCGGCGTATCGCGTGACGTCATTGCGTTAGTATACTCAGCTCGTGATCTTCAGCGATTTTTAACGCTTTGTAAATAATGGCAAACTATCATTTTTATTTGACATAGATGTAGCACACGGCCATGGCATGCGTTATAGCGTTATGTACATAACACTACCATTGATCTGAGGGGACCGGACCTATTCGAAGTCGAAATTATGGACATCTATGAAGACATGTTACGAGTGTTACGCCCATTATTTCTTACCATAAGACCATAAACCGGCACTCAGGAGATACAAGAGTAACTTACCTCAGGTTAAGTGGTTGTTTTTGAAACTCATAACCGAGGCTTTGGTGTTCTTACAATTACCTACGACCGACAAGGCGGTCTAACTGATTGAGCTCTGAAAATTTGGTTAAGCATCGCCCGAGGGAAGAAAGCGCGATGGCAGATGCAATCAGCGCTTGTTAACGCGCGAACATTTCCACGTGGAACGACGCGTCGCGTGACGTCAGTGCGTTAGTGTTGTTAGCACTTCCAAGTGATCGCCGGCTCAACGTAAAGCCTTTTGTAATGAATTGCTCAACCGCAGATAGCTGGCGATCACCTCGAGGCTAAATTCTATCTGCTATTTTAATTCAGTTTTCACTACGCACTTCTTCTATTTTTTTAAAGATTAAAGACAAATTTTAAATTTCTTGTCTTTGTGTATTGTCCCTGGTACCCCTGACGCAGGGAATCCTAGTGTAAACTTTTAGTGAGCCGCGTTATAGCGTTATTATTAGCATAAAGTGTATAAAAATATTTTAGGGCTGTCAATTTTGTTATAATTCGTAAGTAGATGATATTATCGGTACACATAAATAATTGAACTAAAAACATGTCTTTTATTCTATATTTCTTCTGTTATTATATTCTTCTATATATTTGAATCATTTCATTCACACCCAACATCTATATATAAGTACAAAATGAAAAAAAGATAATCACTAAATACATCAATAATACATAGTTACCTTTATTTCTACTATAAATATTTCATGAAAAGGTTGGACACTCTGTTTTTACAGATATCAAGCATTATTTGAACAAGTTACTAAAAATATCTTTTCCTATTACAGCTATCTTACTTAGCTCTCAGAATAGTCGAAGATTAAATCTGTCGGGAATCCGCTGGTACAGAATTTTCGAGACCGTAAATTAGACGCCCAAGTAATTTAGATGGCCAAAAAACCGTACAGTTGGAGTAAGACGAGCACAAAGGTGAGATTTTATGTTGCCTTTCAGAACACCGGTAGCCGTTGCATGTTACGAGTAGAGTGCAGTGTAAAACAAACGATGTCACAATCCCGAAGTAACAGCATCCAGTTTGAGATTCAGCACTTGCAGCAGGTTGCTTGCACCGTTTTGTATGTTAATGCCTCATACATACAAACATGACGCGCGGAGAGCGCGGTTCACATGTCCTATATTCCACGAAAGCTTCTCTTTGGTTAGATATGTTTTCGCATAACATGACTACGCAACGAAAAATCTCGTAGTAAAATCTTGGTCTGTCCGTGAAAAAAAATCACTAGTAAATTTTGGACAAATCTACGATTGTGATAGTTGATTACTAAAAAAATCTATTTAGTTTTTCTGATTTTATATCACTTACTTAAACATAGGTGATGACATTTTTTAAGATTAAAAAAGCAATTCGCTGAATTAATTTATCTGATATCGTACTAATTCTATTCTTCTATACTAAACTTCGCCCCTGAGAAAAATTAATAAAGGGCTTTAATTAATATCTTACCGTAAAACTCGGCATTGTATAATGACGAAATTAAGTTTTATTACATTAATATGCCGATTTGTTCTATGGCCAAAGTTTATATCCCTAAATCCCGCAGCGAGTACTGCGACCGAGTCTGATCTAATAACGCTACACGCAACACAGTAGAAATATATGAATACAGATTTTGATTTTGTTTATCTCGATTCGTTTGTTAAGAATGGGTTGATGCTTCTGTGCGAATCTGGATGAAACACCTCTTTGTGTATTCGCAATACTTTCAGCGTTCGGCGTGTGCACCTGAACTTTATTTATTTGAGCCGTTGTTCGTAAGACCGTGGAACTTGTATATCGAAAAAACAGTGGGAAACATACTAAATGCGTTTGTAGGAATGATAAAGACCTGATTAAGCATTCTTGTGTATGGATTTAGATGTAACGAACGTGGTCAGTTGGAAATTATAGTTATGCATTTTTTTCAAATTTGTTATTTGTAGTTGGTTTTAAAAAAAGGAATGAGCAGAGTACAGCCTTACGGTATCTGAAATTTTTAGTATTAAAAGTAGTTAATAACTTTAGAAAAGCACTTCTACAGGACTCACATTGCGGATAAAGTGTCAAAGCGTTTTATTATATTTATTTAAAATTGCTATTTATACAACACACATACTACAACTATTGTCGATGCCATGAACATTATGGTCATCGAAATACTCACAATTGCAATATGTATAAATTTAGTAATTTTTAAAGTGTATTTATTCGCATGAATAAAGTGAAAAAACTATTTGCTTTCAAAAGATAACAAAACGTCATATATTTAAGTAAATAGGACCTGTTTTATGCACCTGTCTTCTCCAGTTATTGCATTATATAAGGGACTTCAAGAAGGAATAGGTAATCAGTTCGTTTAGAACGTTTATAATTACATGTCCCAATAAATATAACACCTACTTTAGCTGTATTGATTTGTATCCTTTCGGAGTTATGGACTATTGGGTACTCTTAATACTGGTCTAGCGTGTATCGCATCACGTGTAATGTTCGATTCCTTAGTTACTATAATACATACCCGAGGTAGTTTTCCATTAAACTCCGTCACATTGCCTAATCTTCTGAATATCTTTACATTTTAATAAACAACTGATTAATCCGCAAGGAAGAGGGAGAGATGATTGTTATAAAAATTAGCAATTTTAAAGTAATTGGACTCCTATTGGTCTTCGTAAAATCGCAATATTTTTGAATTTCCACGTCATCAGATACATGAAAATAATAATCAGTGAAGGTACGCAATTTTTTTATTATAATTCACCGTTTTGTTGGCGTCATACATTCGTAATACGTTCTGTATGAGTCAAGTACTGTGAGTTAACTTTAAATATGTTTACTGTGTTAACTGTGAAGTGATCATACGGATTACGTCATATGTAATCCACAGGTACTGAATTTATTTAATATATACGAATCGTACGGATGCCGTGCGACCCGTAACATTAGTATTTTGAACATATTTTGGTAGGTATTTTGACTATAAATAGTTTGAATTTTTGTGAGTACAAAAATTTATGAACATTTAATAATATACATACACATACGTGAGTACAATAATTTAACTGGTTGGATGCTCAGATTGAGGCGTGTTTGAAACTGGTGAACAGAATAAACCTCACAAAGAACATCTCGAAGAGTGTTAACGTATATTCAAAAGCAGGTTTACATTAATCTACAGTATTTTTATATTATTATATGTATTGGTTTTATAAGCTTTAGTTTGACTGATAATAAACATAAAGAAAAACGTATACTGAACTGAAGCATAAAAATATGTACGTGTGTGGTAATATCGTGTAGTTACGATCGCCAACACGCACACAGTTATCGTAGAGTATATTTTTTGTCAACGGGGAGTGGTACATAACAGGTAAATGAAATGGGTAGGCAATTTGGTTT
>DWPA01001162.1:0-19785 GCA_018251375.1 Calpodes ethlius
ATTACTTGTTTTATAGTAAGGAATATCCATGATTTTTAATATTATTTTTACATGCAAACCGTTATTGTAATTACCGCTATCACATTGTATTATGGTCAGTAGTTTGTTATGATATAATTTATAATTATGATTAATAATATATATGAAATAAATTGTAATACAAGTCTTTACTTATGGTTAAGCTCATGGAACACGAAACCATTTCAGAACTATCCAGATTAAATAATTAGCAATTCCCTAAGTTTCGTTAAGATTAATTTTCACAAACTCGAATACCATAACTGTTAAGATTCAGGCAATAATTTTCTAGTTTGTTAAGACCATTGTTTTTATAACCGTTACAAAAATACACTGCACCTAACAGACTTTATTTTTTCTCTGCGTTCCTTTCCAATTTATTTTCATTCAGCTATTTTGGTCGTGAATTGGTCCATGTCCACTATCACGTTTCAAATATATCACTACTTTTCGACGTTCTTGATCACTATTATTTGTATCGGTCATGAGATTCAATGATAAATGTACGCCAGTCATCCGAAGTTGTAATTTGTAGCAGTACTTCAACTATTTAGATACTGCCATACTTCTTTTACTGACTGACATTTAGACCGCTTGTGCTCGTTTAAAAAAATATATGTTCTGACGCATACCCAAGAAATATGTGTTGGTGGTCTTTTTGTTTGTGTGCGTGTCATTGGGTAAGTATATTTTTGTACTTTTATGAATACGTATATGAGAACTAACATATCATATGAAAGTTCCTTTTTTGGACTGAATATTTATAGTTCTAAGTTAATAAATATTTTCGCGTTTCTTTACAACAATGATAGATATATTTTTTTGGCATCGGTCGGCGAATTCCAAATGCTCTGCGAAGAAAATTAACGTAACTTATGTAAACTGCTCAAACCGCCCCAAATTGGGTTTAGTCTATTTCAAACACCTTTGTCGATGATGAAATCTCAGCGTTACAAGGGATAACTACTATGTTACACACATTAAAAATTTGGAATGCAATTGAATAGAAATTAATCTTAGCAGTAACAAGCGCTGATATAGAAATGTATCATTATTGTTTTTCAATCTGAATTAAAATAGTTTTATTAATAACTATATAAAAATTTATAGACTGTTATGGTAAGTTCAGAAAGATTCTCAACTTACCAAAACACATACAAAAGTTCAATGCTAGGAATAATTCCATCAATACAATACTAAACGACGATATTTACATAAGAAACACAAAGAAATACCGGTGGGAATATATATTTGAATAAAACAAATTTACTCAGCCGTTCGCAGTAAAAATTGATTTTAAAACAGCTGTAGAAATTAACGATATCAAAAGTTAGTTGCAATAGTCATTTACAGATATTGGTAATAGTATCTATCCAACCGCAATAATGCAACAAGGCTGTGGCCCGGAGAGTGGCGGTATAGTACTTCGACCTTCCACGCCGAATGTTGGGTACGAGAACAATCGAATGATACTCGAATTACTGGTTCAGTAATGAAAATTATGAAGAGCAATCGCAATAATTGTAAACTAGCAATACTACTTTCACAAGTTAACTGATCTGCTTGTATCTTTATAAGTTCAAGTGTCAATTTACGCTGCTTATCTTTTAAGTTTGTAAGTCGTTTTGACATCAATAGGTCAAGTGATTTTTGTTTTTTTTTTACTTTCGGTTATGTGTTATCAATTCGAAGTTACTGGCATTACAGGCTTATAGAAGCCTGCAGCTTAATACACACACTACCCCTACGGTACATGAGATACTAGTCAACTCAATACAAATTAAATGTAATAAAGATATATAATAATAAAAATATTTTAGCATACAGAAAGCCGCTGACTTTAAGTTAACGACTGCTATCTAACGATAATAATCGAAGTGGGGACACGACCCAGTCGCGTAAGTTTTTTTTTACCATTATTGGTAATTCACTTAACTACCTATTGACAGTCCCCGTAGTTGCTTAACTCGATTGACTTACCAAAGTTACGAATTTACGATTGACAAGTTATGTCGGCTATGACTGTTTTATCTTTACCTATATCAGAATAAATGTTAACTTTATAAAGTTTTTACGTCTTATAATTTGTAACAATAGATTTGCTTTTTTTTATTTTAGATAATCTATCTTTAACTATAGTTTAATCTAAACGATAGGCGTATTGAGTGTTTTACCATCGTTAAGGAATTTAACAATAACCTCATTGTCTTAGTCTTCTTGTTTTATCTTTTGTTCTTTTGATTTGAAATAGATTATGACTTCTTTCTCTAGATTATGATGATTATGATAGACTTTGATAGCTATTTACACTAGCCACCTTTATACTCTCCATCTGACTTCATCTAAGCGTATCTTTAAATTATTGTAAGTGACAAATGAGATTCATATTGTGGCCATTTTGTCAAGTGATTATTTTCTTTTCGAACTCACTGCACGCAAGATTGAATAGTTATCAAGAGTGCTGTTGCTTATTAATAAAACGATCTTAAGATTTACTAATAAAAATACAAGTAAATTTAAAGAAATACAACTAAACATTTTTTCTGTGGGTACTGAAGAACAAGTTTCTCGAAGCGAAGCGATTAATAGTTAAGCGTTACGAATAGTTAAGTAAATAATTTAGTAACTAAAGAATTTTACGTGCATTTTTTAGTATTTAATAGTATTCTGTTACACTAAAGTACGTAACTTTTTGTTGGTGTTTTCGAATTTCAAAATATTGCTTGTAAAGAATTTTGATTCCATTCCATTTTTTTCCACCTTTTTTTGATTTGGAGCATTTTTTGGGTTTAACTGGGTTCCTTTAGTTCCGACTACGATACTACACTTAGGTTTTGCTCCAGACAATGGAACTCCTTCACGGTTAATACAAATAGTAATACCAAACACTCGTAGCCTAAATATCGCGCAGTAGTTGCCACACTAGACCGTATCGTAGGAATCTTGCGTTTGATTACTAGCAAGACAGAGATTTGAACGAGTTAAAATTTCTGTTCTCAGTCTAGTTATGTCATTGTCTTTATATATGTCCATGGGAGCCATGAAACAAGGAATTATATTGTATGACTATAAATTAGTAGCGTTATTTATTTATTTTGTAATCCCAAAGTATTTCACTGAAATAATGGCCAGCTGGTCGTATTCTGTTTTCAAACACTGGAAACAATTGGTACAACTTATCTCTGTGTGTTTAAAATGGGTGTGCACGCTCGCGAAGATTAAGAAGGGAAACGCTGTGCTGTGGATTAATCGTGTCGTTCAAACAAAGCGAAGACTAACGTTTTAAGTATGTTTACACATATACTTAATGAGTACACGTGGTACTGCAATTCTTTACGAGTCCAAGTAATAAATGACGCGGTCTGTTCCTTCTTGGGGAGTAATGCGGCCCTGAACTGCTGTAGTTGATCTTGTTTTTAGACAAGTTAATACTTTTCTACCACGTACTTGATAGCAATGTGTTGTATAGTTTTTAATGGTAAAATAATAACAAGTGTCGTATTCTCAAACAACACTGTGAAGTCTCACAGTGAAGGAGAAATATAAGGTCGAGTGTTCGTATTCTCATCTTTGTATTTGGCACTGTTCAAGAAATTAGAGTAAATGGGTACATGAGTAAAAAGATGCTTTTACAAAAATAGGTCCTCATTCACCAACTCGAGGCCGGTACATCCCTTTTTAATCCCAGGGCTGAAGCTAAAAAATGCCTATGCAAAGTAAGGCCTTAGTATCCAAGTCGAGGCCTGGAGAACACTTCTTCATCCTAGGGCTCAGAGGGGATTACTTTACATTCTGAAAGCTTACATTCAGATCAACATTGCGACGGCTATGCGCGTTATATTTGCACCTGTGCACTAACGACCTCCAAATGAGGCGCATGCGGTTGCATAAGTGATGCATCGCTTACATAATCACTGGCTAGGGTCGTCACATTTCATTCCGTTGATATTTGGAAGTAACTTTTTTATTATATATTCTGTTTTCCATACAACTAGATATCATTAAGCGAATCCTTCTAAAGGCTTTCCTTAGTCGTTCAGTTGTAAGGCATCGTCGTGCAGATGTTACTGACTTCACAAAAAGAAGTATTTATGATGGTTATTATAGTAATAAAAAGAAACATTATATGAAGCTTAATGTTATTGAATAATAACCGTATCTCTGGCTTTACTAAAGATTTTACTTCTGTACGTTCTTATTTGTATTTATGTTGGAAACAAAGAAATATCTTCATTGTATACAAGAACTATACTTGATTACATGGAAGATAAGAACACAACTGGCTGACATATGGCTTTATTAGCGGTTGTTTACAGAAAATATATTTAAGCTATTATAGAGGAAGGGTACCTGTTGACAAGACAAGAAGAGTAACACTCGGATGATAGGAATCTCTTAGTAATTACTAAGACAAATACCACAGTTAAAGTTTTAATAACTATCTTGTACCACAACGTAATAATACTTGCTACGCGAACTACAAAATACGTATCGATAGATTCTTGTCACCCAAACATCACTATCCACACGTGATCTTGAGTATGCAAAATTGCATTCGAAGTAATTCCGACAAGCCTTGAGTTAAATCAGGCACGTACATTCATCATCCTGATAGATATACGACCGTTCCCACTATTTCATCTATTTTTGATCTCTTGATAAGTTAATACGTTGACTAAAACAACTAATATTATAATTTTGTGACTTTTTGACAGTTGCTAGGATAGTTACTTGAGGATTATAGATATAAAAGGGTTAATACTGAATTAGTGTGACTTTTTAACAGTAGTATTTGATTTGAGGATTATAAATAGATAGATAATAGAAAAGGGTTGACGGAGTTCTTTCTAAACTTCATTTTTACTCCAATTCAACTTAATACAATCAATAATTCCACCTCAATTGGACCTATATTTGAAAATCACCTCCATAAATGCAATTAATTATTTCGCAGGATAAAGTTGGAATTGAATTTCACCGAATTCTAATAATATTATTGATATTGACTGAACCTTCAATTTTCGTGTTATTTACGAATTCCGAAGTTAAGTCCATTATACAAGTTCCAATTTCCCAAATCAAATTGATTAATTATTTCCACGGTTTAACCAGAGGGCCACGAGATGTAACTCTTAAAGCGAATTCGCTTTACGCTATAAGCATCAGTGTTACAAGTTAAACACAGATATTACCTTTATTATGCCATATTTTAATTTGATTGAGAATTATCATTAATATTCAATTGATGCTTATAGCATCTAACCTCTTATATAGGGCATCACTTTCACCATGGCCAGAACTAATAGTCCAAGATCCGAGAGCCGCCAGACCTTACCTAATTCCTAAAGGATAAAATATGTTGGATAAGGGAGTGCTAGTAAATATACAGTTTAAATATACATAGCAGCTACCCTGAGCTGACAGCCAATTTATAGATATCAGGTGCAGAATATACATAAAACACAACGCATTTTTCTTAAACTCTGAATGTTGATTTTTATAAGTAAGGTTTAGAGTTTTCGAATTCTGCTTTATATAATTTAACCAAGTCATAACAAATAGTATTATTGTATGAAATTGTCATTTTACAATCGGACAAAGACTCTAATTAATACGCTATAATAATTAACGATGGGTTGATAAATACTGCGTCCATTTTACGACTGTTACTGGATAGTATTTAATTACGTATGTATATTTTATGTTATCTTTACGCTACTCACAAATAATGAAGCTCAAATGTTGGGATAGTAATAATTAAGTTTGTAATGTTACTTCAACTATTACAAAAAAAATGTCATAGACACATGTACTTTCATTCCTCGAATTTTGATCACAATTTTTTTCTTTAAAGTTTGTAGGCTTTTATTATAATAATAAAGTTGGTATATACAATAAGCTGCGTGTGTTATTATTATATTGAATCAGGTTTTCTAGAATACAGAAGAAATATTAACGAAGTAAAATGTAAATGAAAAAAAAAACACTGAATCAAAACCAGAAAAAAAAATCGAAAATAAAAAAGTGGCCAGTGAACTAGTTGCTTCGTAAAGTAACTTGAAAAAAAATGTATGGCGTAATATAATTTCCGGTATAAGTAATTGAACGCCAAAACATGTTTGCACTTTCGTAATATAGATTGATCATTAAGTCATTGTGGTTTCAATTAAATAAGTGAACGTCATAAATATACTGCAGTTGTTACTTTACTACGAACCGTTATTGTTTACGATAAAATTAGTCACAAATTACGGCGACATCATAGTGGTCATAATATTATAATAAGTAGAAGAACATTCGTAGAACTTACTTCAATAAATTATTTTTATTTATTGCGCCAACGAGGGAATATATTAAAAAAGAAAAGAAATAAGAATTATTTAGTATAAAATAAACTTGTGATCAAATGAACCGACACATGTACTAAGTACTAATAATCTCGGCATAATTATGTAAGGAAGCGCATCGACGACTAATTTTTGTAGCTATACATACAGTAATGCAATTCGTGAACATGCGATTGTGTTGCGTTTGACGAACTGTAGGCATTTCTAACGCGTCAGTAGCGATAAGTATTGTTAATAATGCGCGACTATTTCAAGTACCTTTGGTAAAAGCTCTAGGCTTTTAAGAGTTTTAAGTGCGTCTTTATCGCGACAGTCGAGATGTAGTCGCGGTTACGTAGGCGCAGGTATCGATCGCGCGACCGTCTCACGAACGTTTTTGTTTCGTGGTACTGCCTCACTACAAAAATTAGCCGTGACCGATTGCTCATAATAAGTCATTCTTAAGACTTCGTAAGTCATTTTTGTGTTCTGAACGAATTATGCAACTATTATGATGATAATGGATGTTCACCTTTAACCGTCTGAATAACGCCTTATCAATACAATCGAGTTGCAATGTAAGAGTCTATTACAGAGCGAAACACTAGCATTTACATTATGTATGTATATATATATATGGATACATTATCAGGTGGTATTTAAATTCAACATTAACATTAAAAAACACAAAAAGCCAGATAAAAACACCAGAAAACTTATAGGATGACTTGCGACAGTCATTCTGCTCATGTGTCACCCAATTTTCACTGAATTGCTAAACAGGAAAAGTTGAAATTTGATACACTTACGGAGCTGGTGATGTCATTATATCTGTAATTATAAACGTCAAGTTCATCAGTAAATTAATACGTGTAAGTCAATCTTAAATATCCTGATATAGTAAGTTTATTAACGTGGAAATGTATTGATGATCTTCAAACAGCTGAATCGATTTTCGTGTACTAACTAAGAATAATCCATCTCGTCACCTTTCAAACAAAAATTAACCTAAGTCTAATTCGATTTATACGTTCAGATGCTACGACGATATGATTCAAAACTTTGTGTTTTTGGGGGTCAAAATCGTTCCTAAACATGGTAAAATTTATCATATACACTACTTAATATCTTTATCTTGAACTCTTGAACCCATAAAAAATCAATTATGAACCATATCTCCTATTTCATAGTGAACTGAAAAGTATACGAAAATCCTATATGTACATTTTTACAGGAACATCTAAATATTCCGGGACATTCGAATCCGATTCGAACTTACCGGTTTTATTGTTCCTGACATCGATCGATCGTAAATCGATACTACACCACATCCTCTCGATGCTTCCTGTAATTCGGGCTTCGGAAGCAGCTGCGATGGCCATACAAGGGCACCTGTTGAATCTTTGTTCAGGAGCGAGGGTGACGTAGTTGGTACCACCGGATGTTCCCACGCCGTTGCCACTCCCACGTGGAAACGCCTGGTCCAATTCGCATTTTGAATTGTAATTATTTACAACGCACTTTCAATATGTAACAAATTGTACTGGGAATCAATACAAAAGTCACAAGTTTTAAAATATCAATCGAATGTTTCATGATATATGACCAATATTGATAATCATGTAATTAGTAGTGTTCTATTCATTAAGAGTTCTGCATTGGATTTCATCGTCGACATCAAGAAGACATTTACAATTTAAAAAAATTGCAATATTCAGATTTACAAACATGTAATGGAAATTATAATTCAAACCAAAATAATATGCACGAGAAATGCTTTATTATTTCGACGTTGCGTTGATCTCAAAACAAAAGGAAAGTAGGTATACTACGTATTGCAAAGATAAGTCTCATTATATTAATATGTTACAACCACTTGCAGGGACGGTCTTTAAATATTAATGTAATCTTAAATCCTTTTGCTTTATTTACAGTCAATTGCACATACTTAGTCAAGTTATTAATGAAAAATAATAATGCTCATTAAATATCTTCTTAGTTATTCCGTGCAACGATTTAAGGAAGCATTAAAATTTTAAATAGAGTTAATATTTAAATTTTGTTTCAACAACTGGCTGGTTAGACTATATTGTACAAATAGCAGACTATACTATTCGATTTATAAAAAGTATCTATTTCCCGAGATGAAATATTTTATGTGAAGTTTCCACGAATAAATATCTATCAACGTTCATGTTGATACCTCATAAATTTGTATCGAATTCATTCGGAAAGAGGTAGCCGCATTCGAACACGTTTGTTTTTGTTATCTTCTTCAGCAATTACATTCACCAGTCACCTGTTTTGTCTCTGCATCTGCATCTGACGTCGTATCTATCTATCCTTATCAGCGTCGTATCAGAAGAGGGTAAGAGGAAAGAGACAGCGTCTTCGGTAAACCGATGCCGGTGGAATGGATGGAAGCATGTGGCACGCGCCATTCGGTTTCCGAGCGCACGGTAGTGCAGACGTCGCGTCTCGATTCGACATTGCATTTTCACGCTTCGTCGTGTTTTGACAGATCCGGTATTTCGTTCGCCGAAGTTAACTGTTCGGATTCGAATGATACACGATTTATTGAACAAGCGATTGTTTTAAGTTTAATGTTACGTATTTCGAACGGTGTTAATTACTGATGTTATTGTGTTGACGTTTTTTCGTACGCGAATAAAAAGAGCGAAAGAAATCTAACCTACATCCCGCGAGCGACGAAAACGCCGGTGTTAAGTGAAAGTTAAAAACTTCACTGGTATTGTGAATCGTTAGGTCCGCAAGTCATTTTGAACTATCAAGTGGTCGAGGTTTTCTTGTCCGCGAAAATAATTGAAAAACTTGTACGCGCATCTGTGTGAACCAACGGAGTAATAGATATAAACGATTGCCAGTGAAGATTGTCTGCGAGTGGAGTTATATGATGATTAATGTATCAGTGAGGATGCGATTCGGAAAGCGCTAAGACGTTGGCGGTGGCGAATTTTTTGGGCTTTATGAGGGAAAGAAGGTCGTTGCCGATAAGCAGCGAAGTGGCGGTGAAGAGTGATAAGGATGGAGCGGGGAGGGGGTTGGCTGTGAACTCGGTTTTATGTGGTGTGGTGGATGAACTATCTAACGGGAGAACTGGTAGACGCGGCTCGTGGGTCCGACACGCAGTCATGGGCGTCCTTAGATGGAAGGACTTGACAGGAGTCAGGAGTAGTACTCCTACAGAACAAAAAGAGGTATGGCATATGACATAGAATTCCTCTCTGCTCATCAATATACATAACTCTTCCTTCTTGGTTAGTTATATTTAGTTACTGTTAATATGACAGCGATGATCACTTATTGTCAAGAAGTTCATCTACTTTTGCTGATAAATGAATATTTATGTAAAAATAGGGCCAAGTAAATTCATGACATGTTTTGAGGGATTTCAATTTCCCTATGTTAGGTATGACCTTATTTACGATAATATTTAAATAACTTATTCCGTTAGCAACGCACTATTGTCATTAATAATGGTAGAAATAAGACAGATTATTTATTATGATTGGTAAAGTTTCTTAGAAACATGATCATTATACTATCAAAACCTCCTCTAATCTTATGCATTTTTGCTAAACGATGTGGAACTACCTACTTAAAATTAATTTAAATTTAAAACAGTATAAATAAAGCGTCGAATATAGTAGATTAATCTGTTATGAATATTATAAACTTAATAGATTTACATAAAAACAAATATAGGTAGTGTTGCTATATAAATATCGTCATATTTTGAATACTATACATTTATGCAGAGGATAAATAATAAACTAATATAAAATTTGTTACAATTATAGATGATACAAAGTTAATTGTGATGAGCTTGTTTGTTTGTTTATGTCAATTGTTTGCATTTCTTAATGACTACTTAAAAATAATCTTGAGAGTAGTTAAGGGTCTATCAATAACAGTGTTATCGAAATAATCCACGCTCTTGGAGGTAAACTCTGTATTATCATCAGTGCATTTAGGTATTCAGAAATAGGAAGTGAAATTTAGTAGGTACCAGAGATTTTTGGTAAATTTTGTAACGGTTAGATAAATTTATTTAAAAATGATATTAGATTTTTTTTAATTACTTGGCCTTTTTAATATAAAACGCCACAATCTCATATTGAAATCCTGCTGGATTTTCTGTGAATGCAGTTGATCTTATTGCATAATCTAAGTTCTGATTAAGTTCTCCCGGAAATCTAGAAGCGGCACAGAATATATCGAACGTGAATTGAGAAAATCTACGGCTACTAGTATTTCGAATACATATTCTATATATTTGACCAATCTTACGAGAAACATCTTGTACGTATAAAGGTATATATATGTTATAGAAGCTAAAATATTGATTTGAACTGTGGTCTTCAGCATTCCTGTGTGAACGGTCATAGTTAGAATTGTATACCTTACAAAAAATTATATTTACCCTAGAAATTAATTCTCACTTACTTTGAAAAAGTAAAATATTGCGGGGACTGATGTCTTTGAAGTTGTGGCAAATCTATTAATTCGAACTTAAAAACTCGATGATCAGTTCTCTTAAAGTACTTTAATCAATATTTATTTATTAACCAACATTTACTATGGACCCAACTACGAATCCTTATAGAATTGTAATGCTAATCCTGTATCTGACACTTCTAAGAGGAAAACTTATGGGTTGCGATTATGGCGACGTTTCATTGCTCGAATTATAAGTACATATTTTGTACAATTATGTACCATTAAGTACTGTACATTATTTATACAATTATGTCCCGTTAACAAGAATTAAACGTCGTACATTTTGGCAAACCGAGGATGTTGACGCGACGTAATCTTTCCTCCCAAGTGAATCACCGCAACGACTGTTATGTAAACATGAGTAATAATAGAAAATATTTGTCAGGTATTTGTTTTTATCTTCATTTAATGTTTACCTTGAGCTTCTACTTATTTTTACATTAACAGACCGAACCTTAATACCATATCAATAAATAATATGGATAATTACGCTTAATGAATACATTAAACTTGTTATGTTGGAAAATATAATTAAGCGAGTAACTTAAAAAAATTAAAAACACGTTTTACTGCAAACATTTTTGAAACTGGTGCTGGTATGAATTCAGGAGTTCTCTCACCTGGAGCCAACCCTGAATTTAGTATCAATTCATATTTATCATCAAAAATGAATTGTTATCGGAACAAAGCAATATTTCATGTTAACTACGTAGAATAGAAGGTAGTTCTAATTCAACTCGCAAGATTTGACGTTATGAATATATGAATTTACTAGATGTTGCCCGCAACTTCGCCTGCGTATGATCAATGAACAGTAATAAAAAGGTTGTCGATTCCTTTCTATCATTGGATGCTAAGCAACGCTTTATTAACGACAAATTAAACAGTTTCTTTAATTTTGCCGAAATATACATCGTAATGGATCTTGCTACAGAAATGAGATGTTTATTCGCGGTGAAAAGAAGCCTATGGCACTCTTTAGCTTCCCAACTACCTACACGCAAAAAACTTACTTACTCTACGTTGCAACGTGAAAAAAGGACAAACAAACATACGTTCGCATTTATTCTATCAGACACCAGATACTCAGATTTGCTTTATCAGCCATTCCACTTAAATCTACGCAACCTTCATGAAAATCCTTGTAATATTTTTAAAGAAAAAAGAAAGACAGGCCGTGGTAAACTTCACTTTATACCATCTACCTATATAGTGTATAAGTTCAAGTATTGATGAGAAAAACAATATTGGGGTCGAAAACCGGAAAGTGTTCCCTTTTGGCGACGATCCAAGAATCTCATACAGTATGTAGAGTATCTGAGCTTAGTCAAATTTAACTTGAGATCAACGACTTATAGACGAGGTTCTGAGATATCTATACACACCAAAATACTCTTAAATCGATTTTTTAACTATCCATTGTCTTATAATTATTTCGTATTTATATTAATGAATGTTACCATATTAATAATAATTGTATTAATAATATAAAGAAGCGTTAACTATATGAATTTGTGTCTATGAATTTGTATCTACGTGGGAAATAATCCACAATAACTTTATGAAAAATTAAATTCCTTGACCATTTAAGACATGTTATTTCAGCCGGAAATGTGCTATATGTATCGCGTGTGTGTGTGTGTGTGTATATATTACATTGTAATAGCACCATTATAAACCATAAATGAAATAAAGATGACTCGTGACATTTCTTATATTTGTACTTATCCGGTAACAGAGTCTATTCCCGTGAAATAGAGGATAAAAGGAAGAATGAAAGTACTGTTAAGAGGTTAGCAAATAATGTTTTGAGGTCGGGAGCTGTTCGTAAATAGAGGGATTACGTTTCCCGATGTACGTATCGAGAGCTGGCTTAGTAAGAAAAGAAAGGAAAGAAAACAAAGGAAAGAAAAGGAAGGGTATAAATTTAAAGACATATTTAAGAATTCCGTATACACGGCATTCTTTGGAAATTTAAAGTTTAGGTTAGGTTAGGTTCCGTAATAGTGCAGCGAGTGTAACATACTGTCCGGGCACCAAATCGTTAGGCGTCGACAACGTATGGTTTTAGTGGGTTCGAGTACCAGCTTCCCTTGGCTGGATGGATGAGACGAGGGTCTTTCCACACGTTTAAAACAAAAAAAACTTAGGTTAGGTAAGGTTACGAAGTGGAAACGTTTCACTGATCTAGTTTAAATACTTAATGCAACGCAAATTGGCACTTAGCCTAAAACAATGTACCTTGAAGCATAGAATAATAATAATCGAACCTCAATAGTTACGTAATGTGTAAACATTTCAAGGAAGTCTTTTAAAACTAACTTAGTAAGATGAAATTTAGCCATATATGGAAGAAAGGTTTTGTTTTTACCATTCTTTTAAATTGCCGTATAGATACGAGTGTTCATTGTCAAAAAATGCATTTCCCAAGTACATATAATACAATATTAAGGGAACACCCACAGGATGTAAATGGTTAGATAGGGGAAAAAAATTATATGACTGTAAAAATAATTATCGTTCGAATTATTTGAAAAAACTGTCTTATTTCGTCATCGAATTAGTCATCTCCTAACGGATTAAAATGGGGGTAGAAACAAAACTTTCTAAGATTATAAAAATAATAATACCGCGAAAAAAAAAATGTAAAAACCAGTTTGTTAAAAAAATCAACAATTCAAATCAGTTTTAATCTAATCTCGAGTGTTTGATACCTTTGGTTAAATTTATCTGTTTATTAACCTTAAAATAAAACATAATTTATTCACGATCACGTGCCAGTATTCAAATCATTGTCATAACAATACACAAAAACTAAATGTTACAAGTTACTTCATGTAACATCGATTTTAATATGCCAATTGAGCTTGAATTGGTATCGTATACATTTCAATAGTCTCAATATTGTCTGATTGGACGTCTACATAATTGACGCTGAACAATTGTCTCTAACCATCCATAATGACGAGTTTTGATGATCATGCTTCAGTTGTTATATTATTGGAGAATCCGTTTCAATTTGCTCTACCCCAGTACGTTTTGAGAAAGTATACAGTTTTCAATGAAGATCAGTTTAAGTTGAGCTTCCGAAATGCAGAGAAGGAATTGGATTAGTGTAAAAACTTCAATATTAATGTCGATAATCTTATTAAATCATCGTACACTATAAAATTAATGTTTAGTGCAATAACTATATCAAAAATAACCTTAAAACCTACATAATCTGAGATGTATCTTCTTTGTGATTAAAAGCGGTATGTATAAAATTTGTGGCTTAAAACAAAATTGTCTATGCATGAGACAGTAACCCATACCAATGGTGATAATAAAAATTGAAGTTGATTAAAAAAAACTCAAAGCTGGTGTTCTTTTTTCAAAATATACTTCTATGCACAGATAGCTTGCAGTGAAGATCGATGGTGCCTATTGAAAGGCATAATAAGAGCCCTTGAGTCGTCTCTTTGATCCTGCACCCTAATCCTTTAGAAGAATACGTCCTTGTCTATGTTTTTAAAGTATATGAAGCTTGTAGCTCTAAAATCAACTAGCAGCGTAGATTTATCTCAGTTTGAAAGGGAACCACGTGACAAAGACCGTTAATTTAAACAACATTGCTTGCAATTGGACAATTTTGAAGACGTTCGTAACACAATACGGTGTAATTTCTCAATAAAACTCAGTATTATTGACTGACAGACAACGCATGCAAACCGGCGGGTTTAAAGGAATCTTTGGCTGAATTATTTAACATAATTATTACGAGTAACGTTTTGAGATTAATCGATTTGTTACTGAAATATTGGAATATTGGAAAAGTAATCGGGGATAAGCCTATAAACCTCTTTTGCTCATCATAAAATATATGGTTTTAGGCCATTAACGAGCAACTACAGGATACTTCAGGCCACACCAGATTACTGGTAAGGCCTAGATCATACTCTACCATGCTGCTCCAATGCGACTTAGTGTATAAGTGATATTAAATGTCAGAATTTTTTATGCTATCTGAAATCCCTCTAAAATGCCTTATCGACTATTGGTGAATTCCACATCTGTGTTCTAACGCATTAATAACTTTAGCAACTATTTAACGCAGAACTTAACACGCTAATAAACACACTAATTAACAGGGAATAAGATTTTAAAAATAACATAAATAATGTACCCACGCTTAAAGTTAGCCCATTCATTAAGGCGCATTCGGACGCAGCCGTTAAAATGCATCTGCGTTCTATATTTGTTGACGTGACATTATGATAACAACAATATTTGAGAACTTTATGTTTATTTATTTAGTAATAGACGTCTCACGATACCGCAGAATTATCGTATCTATAGTCGGACGGCGCGCCGCGGCCCTGCCCTACTTGCGTGAAAGACACCTACTCTTTGACATTTTACTCTATGGGTCAATTTTTTTTTTAATTATGCGGTCTAGTTTTTGGCTATTATGCTAAAGACTTTTTAAGCTAATTTTTTTGTTTTAGCGCATCTCATTCTATTTTAAAAACATTTGTGTAATTTCATTATACCTCTATAAGCATGTAGATTAATTTAATTTCAATTACAAAAGAGGATAACAAGTACATTGTTTCAGACATACTTAATCTATGGAAATTTAAATGTAGTAGGGGATCGAATTTTACAAAAAGGAACCGCTATACTGTCACCATGTCCGTCCACCCGTATGTCTGTCCGTCAGCGGTTTCGCTCAGATACTCTTAATACCAAAAATTATAATGCATGAATTATCTTAGGTATGTTATAAGTTCAGAATTATCACGTCGACAAAGTGATAAAATAAAAAACACCACTTCAATCTTCTCCCGTCTCCCCTACACGTGAAGTAGAGATGAATATTAATGTGACCATCCCACAGTGTTGATTCTTCATCCAAGAATCCGTCCGTTTTTGTTAGGGTGAATCCTTAATTTACTGTTATTTAAAATCCAGTTCCCACTTGTCTGCACCATGTATGTTACGTCATATTCAGTCATCAGATTCAATAAAATGGGTGCCGATTTTGACACTGCATGAAGCTTATATACCTGATGGACTTCCATGTTTCATAGGCTTTACAAAATGTGATTCGTCTAAAGCTTTTCATTATGTTGACCACGAAATCCTACTATTTAGGCTTACAAATCACTGGATGATCTAGACACATAACTTGACTGTTAAAGTAGACTTAACGAGCAGAATCCAATATGTTAGAAGAAATAACGCGAAAGAATCGGGATCTCATCATTTGTGATGGGTGTACCGCAAGGCTCAATTCTGGGACCTTTTTCTTTGTCTACTTTATTTCACCACATAAGACTGCAACGCCTTTTGTAATCAAGTAATATTGCAGTAAAGTCTTAAATTATAATAAGTAAAAGAAAATGACCGAAATATTATTGTATAATTTGTCGGAACTCTTTTTGTCGTGGACAAAAAAGAAGTTACTCGCGCATCAACGTACAGTTAGTTCGTTGACCTTTTAGACCCAGACACGATTGAAATCTGTTAGATAACTTGAATAAAAAACCTTAAATATTTTCGAAATCGTGATCAGAATTACGATTTAAGTGGACTCTTAATATAAATTGCGCAATATTTTACTAGAAGTTGAACACTTGAAGCCGAGAAATACGCTAACTCGATTTTCTACATTTGACGAAGCCGATGTAGGTACTTAATAAAGATAATCAAATAGAATTCTATTTGATTCAAATTCAAATTTAGAACAAAGGATGTTCTCTCCATCACTTGAACAGAAGAAGAAACAAGTGGAAAGCATAAAATATGATAAGTTTTATAGAAAACAATAAATACGTATTGGAAGGCATACAATATCCGAGGAGCAAATGTAGTTACTCCCCTTCTCCCTACTATCACTTCGGTACACCAAAATATACAGCCATTTTCTAATTCTCAAAGCTTAAAACCCCGAAATAATTCATAGCTACAAAACTACTCAACATTCTAATTCATAAACCAATTATATTGTTCCATTGTGCACTCAACTTTCACAGACCAACAAATAAAACCTACAATTTGGGCATAGACAAAACGCAAACAATAGACAAACATTTGTTTTGTTTCCGACATCGATACTCTGTATTATTTACACCGGATTTTAAAAATAGAATTCACTTGGGTTCATACTGCAGTATTTTGTATCTGTAGTAATAACAAGCAAGTTTACGTCAAATTTTCTCCAAAACAAACATGGTAACAAACATTGTAAGTTAAAATTCAGCTTTAAAAGACATCTATCACAATACTCGATACTTTATGTAAGTAACTAATGATTCTCAGTGCAGATACGAGACGTGGTTACTAAGTGATCGTCGAGATTAGTTCCAGCGTGATTCACTCCCCGGTGCAGCCACTGTGCCGGAGAAATCTCGAAATAACTTTTAGCTTCTTCACGATATATATCTATTCTATCAGCCATTTGCAGAAATTATGTTTAAATATTTATGCTTCTTTAATTCCTTGTGTTTCATTAGCAGTCAGTTGGACAAAGTTGTTCTTCAAAATAATCATTAAACCTATTCTAAAATTATAAATGCGAATGTTTGTTCGTTTTTTTGATGGTGCAACGGAGCATCCTTATGAAATGCATTTTGGTATGGAGTTGAGAATATGACGAGTACCATAGGATACTTGTCAACGCGAAAAGCATCTCATTTCTTTGGAAAGAACCTGTAATATATATATATCAGTCAAATTAAAGAAAGTATTTAACAACAAGCATTGTTTGACAGGCAATGATAGAAAAGATTTGACAACCTTCTAATTGCTGTTCTTTTCTTACACGCGTGCGAAGCCATGGGAGACATCTATTAAGTAAATAAAAATAATAAATCTCATTATCCATTGTAACAATTCAATAAAACCTTCTCAATCAGTTAGCTAAGGTCCGTGTTTGAAGTTGTAACTATCCTACTGGAAGGAGAACTTACCAACATAAAATAGTAATAATAAAAAAAATCGTCTAAAGTTGATATGTCCAACGATTTAATGATGCATCAGGATTTAGAGTAGTATTTTAATCGTTTTGACAACAGTCTGCAAGTATGTTTTATAGCTTAAACAAATGGCGATAATAATACTTTAGTTACGTTGACTTTCAAACCTGATTCATAAAACAGCGACCATTGTACATATTTGTCTCCTCAAAATGAAAGGCAAAGGAGTCAAAAAAGGCTAATAAAAATTAAAAAAAGCAAAATCACGCTTTTAGTTATATTAAAAAAACTGTACTATTCAATGTTCAAGTATTCCTTCTCCTGAAGCCAGCGCTGAGTGTTTATCAGCTCACACTTAGATAACAACGCAATTACAAACAAACTAAAGTAGTTCTAATTCAGCATGCAAGGATTGACTCAAACAAACATACTTAAAAACAAATATTACAAGTTAAATAAAGCTTTTAATTAATAGGCTTACAATTCGTAGACTATTTATAATTTAAGCATGTATGTTATAACATCGCAAAACAGTTTATTAAAATTAAAAAAACAAAAACTACGCCATTTTAAAAGAATATTAGTACCGTATGTAAGCTTGGACGTAATCCTTTTAGCCTAACTATTTTTAACACCTCAGTTTCTATGCATTACTTTGAAAATCCGCGTTCTACAGCTCCACACTACGCTGTAAATTATCGTTGAACATATATTATACCTTGTTCCAGCGTTATATGATATAGTAAGACGCTTACGTCCATTACAGGACCGTAAAGTAGGTTGGCGGCATATTTAATTTGTATACGCTTCGCTTCGCATGCACCATTTAATAAACATAAAACGCACGCTTTCTACTGACATAAAATAAAAAATATTTCCCGGAGTTTTTGCTCGCACTGAAGTGTTATCCTCATTTGCATAATACTCGACGCAAAATATATAATAAGCAAAGCATACACACAAATGTTGTATCTTTTGAAAGAGAAAAGTGCTTTTGAAAATATAATGGAGGCTTTGCAGCAACAATGTTTCAGAGATGAAAGGAATATTTATTTTAAAGAAGTCAGAAACAGGTAAATGTATATATTTTATGTAGTTTCAAAAGATTATTTGTGAGTCCAGTTCAGTTCTGAAACTTACAATTATTTCAGTACAGACATAGAAGTTACCATTTAGAATTTAAAAATAAAATTTGAGTTACGTCAAAGGATTTATGGAGAAATAAAAGTGTATTACAATCTGCTATTTCACAGGTTTTTTCACACAGGCATACGACATTCATTACGGCATGCAGAGAAACACGCGATCCCAAGTTGCTAACAGCATTCCGGGATCAATGTTGCCATTTAACGCATTTTAAAACAGTAATAGGCGGGCTATACCTCCTCCCCGCCCCTGCACTGAATTGCATATCTCACCAAAAAACAACCTTATATCATGTCTCAACCTTGCCGAGATTGCGCAATTATTGCGACTACAAACGTGATGGACTATAAGGTAAGTATCTAACTGTTCTTACACTGTATTTGTTTACAAAAACGATAGGTAATATCTGACTAATTATCTACTCTATAACTTAGTTTCTATTCATAAGAACAGTATTCAATTCAAAAGGTCTTCTTGTAATAGTCTAGAGCAGAGATTCCTACAATGTTCAATTTTGACTTATTAACATATTATATTTAACAAAAACTGATATGGGTGTCCACGAGGTACAAAAATCGACTATTATCATTAAAAATATTCGTAATTAAAACTTCCATGATACTGTATAAGATGTGCTACGTGTACCAACTATCGACTTGTTATGAGAATAATTAATATTTAAGTAGGAAAAATTAAACAAAAATCAAAAGTCGATAATCGTGCACAAGATGAAAACTTAGCAAGAGAAAAAAATCTAGAAATAGAATTTTTAAAGTAATTGAACTATGAGAGATTAAAGCATTTTCGGAAAGGGC